>VZTG01006023.1:570747-699327 GCA_013397845.1 Melanocharis versteri
GCGGCTGAGGGGCGGCGGCGCTTCCCCCTCGCCCGCCCGTCCCGCGGCACCTGCGCGGCGCGTCCCGCGCGTTAAACACCAACAGCGCCCAGCCGAGGAGTTCCGACATCCCCAGAATCAATAAATGTGACAGGGTCGGTCCGACGGGGCTTGTCACGGGCAGGAACCGAGGGCAGCCGGCTCCCCGGGGATGCCCTGGGGCGCCCCCGCTCAGCCCTCGCCGGCTGCGCTGAGCCGCGCGGTCGGGACGCGTCCGGCTTTCCCCGGCCCCTCCGAGCCCGGCGGGGAGGACAAGGACGTGGCCCCTGCATGGCGCGGGCAGCACCACACTCCGTACCTCGGTTGTCCTCACCGGGACCCCCGCCTCCTCAGCTTCACGGGAGGATGGAAGGAAGGTAACTTGTGTCGTTTTCAAACACGCATCGTTAGCGATCCGGCTTCCACTTGGACCGAAACGCGTCAGCAACACGACCTGAGGTGATTCTTAGTGGTGGGAGCACTTCCAGGGTCCCTGAGGGTCTGGAGCCCTCTCTGGAGGTCGTTGCAGAAGGCATTTGAGTTCAGTAGCTCCAACTCACACCACCTCCCGTGTGCTCAAAGGGTTTCAGAGCAGAGGACCGGCTGAGAATGCCTGTCACCGTCACATGCAAGAATTCCTGCGTCTCCAGATCCGTTCTGGGCAGGGATGGGAGTCAGGGTGCCGGACATAGCCCGTTCTCCCTGCAGGACACTACCCAGCCCCGGGTATCTCCCTCATCCCGCTGTGTGCAGCAGAGCCGATCTGTATCCCGGCTTTCCATCACCTCCCCAACTGCAAACCCTGTCTGAAACCGGGAGGTTCCTCACTGTATTGACAATGATCAAAACTACCAAGATTTACATGATGAAATGCAGTCATTACTATTATGATGCACGGTGCTTGCTCTGGCAAAACTCAGGGTGGGGCCAGCAGAGTTTTGCCAAGGACAGTGACAGACTCAGGCCCACCTGGATGTAAACGTGGCTTCCTGAGAGCCCCGTGGAGACTGTGATGGACACAGGTTGCTGTGGTGACTGATGGACAAAAGCAGCCACACAGGCTGCTGAAAAGCACTTCGGAACCTCAGTATGTGCATCCCCTGCACACTGCTCCTGGCAGGAGAGCGTTCTCCTCACCCTAGTGTCGGAACCAGCAGCTCCTTTCTAAGTGATGACACTCATCCTCTTCTCTCTCTTCCCAGATCTCCCAGACAGGTAAAAAATCAGGCAGAGTAGGGGACTGGATTTTCTTCATTGCGTTTCTAGTTCTTTAATATTTCAAATAAATATTCCGTTTTCTGGTTCCACCCTGAGACATATGGCTCAGATTAGGGAAAAATAGGGAAGGACAGAGAGGCAGAAGGTTTTTTAGCATATAGGCTGTTCCATCACTGCAGCACAGGATGGTCCAGCGAGACGACCGAGTCATGGCCACGCTGCATGCTGGTGGCCTGGAGTCACCTGTGGCTCCGTGCTGTTGGGATATGGAGTGGCAGTGTGTGTGTGTGTGTGTGTTGCTTTGAAGGCAGTGAGCTCTCGTGTGCCCTCCCCACCAATTTGCTTCCCTGGCATTGCTGGTGTGATGGCACAGTCCCACAAGGACGGGGAGGGCAGGGCCTGGCTTCATGTGCCCACGGCATCTTTCTCTCTGCAGCAGCCCCACCTTTCTCCCAAGTGTGCCTCAGCACTCACTCCCAGCCCACCCACCCCAAATGTGCAGGGTGCTGCATGGTCGCTGTAGCTGGCTGTGCCCGCACCTGAAATGAAGGTCCAGAGCAGGAAGGGTTGTGCAGTCCGTGTCCCAGCAGATGTCACACGACAAAGGCTAAGTAAAGTCACAACACAGGATACTGTTTCTTTTCCTTAAGCTGCCACAACCATTTAAAAGCTACAGGCTTGATGCTGTCATGGCACTGTAACACAGAGCTGCATTTGCTCCAGCTGGATCGAACTCTCCTTGCATTCAGCAAGTGCCACTTCCAAAGGGACATGGCTGCACTTGCCTGGCTTAGTGGCTTTGACTTGGTCTACCCTTTCTCTAGCTCCTTCCCAAATCTCTTCCCAAGCAGTGCAGGAGCAGAGGGGCCTCGTCAGGAGGCTGGTGGGGACATCAGGAGTGACGTGACCCAGCATCTCACACCCTGGAGAAGACGCCTGGGAGGTCTGTGAGGATGTGAGGGATGTGAGGCCCTGCTCAGAGCCGGGTGCTGTGCTGTGAGGGAGGCGATTGCCCTCATCGATAGCGTACATATCAAAGCACCCAGGGCAAGAATAAACAAACATCTTTGGCACTGTGCTCGTCTTCCATGAGCCAAAAGGCAGGTGTGTGTGTATGTGTGGATAGCAAGTTTTCCAGCCGTTTCCCTGAACTCAGCCCTGATGTTGCAAGAACTGTCTAGCTGTGAAAACACGGCCTCGCCTTGATTTATGCTGCTTGTGGGTAAGATGACTAAGAAGAAGGGGAAAAAAAAAAAAAAGAGCAGAACAGGAACAGAAATCCCAGTGGGAGCACAATGAGGGTGTGTACAGATTTGGTGGGACAGTCAGGTTGGGGAAACTGCAGCCAGAGCTTCAGGCAGTAGGAAGAGGAGACCACAAAACCACATAATATGTGTCATGATGTTCCACCTAAGATACAAAAGCATGCCACAAGTTCTATAAAGGCAACTCTTTGGTAACAGTAAAGAAATTAATTCTTTTGTGAAATTGTAACTTTTTTTTTCTCCTTCAGATGAGTTCCATATGTCCTCATGATTTTTTACTTTTAAACACAACAGTTTAGAACAAATCTTAAGTAACATTTAGCCTGCGTCTAAAGTAAATATTTACAAAAACATTAAATAATGGTGCTGATCTTTGGAAAATGTGTATTGCTCCCTACCTGCTACTGTTTTGTGCCTATCTGGAGTAATAGAGAAGCTTTGTAATAAAAGCCCAAGGCTGTAAAAGCAGTATAACAGTGTGATTAGAAGTAATCAGATGGAAAATACTGACTATTAAAAACTGTGAAGAGAAAAGAGGGCTAAGCTGCAAAGGGAAGGTTGCGTTATTTTGGTTTAACGAATTTTAAGAAAATGAATGGGGGAATTGGCTTTTAATCTTACAAAAGCTATATTATTTTTGTGGAAGCATAATAAATAGTTTTAGCTGTTATTTATGTCATGTATCATTTCCAAAGAACCTTATTAAATAAATATTAATCATTTCACCAACCACTTAAAGGCAACCACTTTAGGAGTGCGGTGAGGCAGCAACTTACCAAGTGAGTTGTGCTAAAACAGGAAGTGAAGACAGCCAGATTCAGTAAGGAGTCCGTGTGTGTATAAAAAATACTTGTGGAGGCTTTAACAATATCTTTAATGAGGCAAAACAAAACCCCGTGGAATAGAGGGTAGATTTCTTTGTTAATGAGAAGCTTGCATTGGAACATGTAATTACAGTGAGTTTCCAACAGGTAAAGAAGATTATTAGTTCTGAGAGAAAACATCTTGTGAGGGATCAGTATTTGCATGCAGGGAAGTGTAACATTTTTTTTTAAAGAGCGTGCTCCTCTCTGTTCACCTTCCTCACAGGAAAAACATCGTATTGTTGGCCTGTGATGTATCAGCATTTCCCTGTCTCCATCGTGGTGTACTTTCATTTGAAGGCACCTGGTGGATTTCAGTCTGCATTTCTTACAACCTTCCTGCAACAAGGAACTCTGCTGGCCAGTGACTCTCCCCAAACCTGTCCTGTGTCAAAATAGGAAGAGTAAGAACCTAACTTCTCCTTTTTCCATGAATGAAGCTGAAAGTGTCTTCTGCTCCTGCTGGAGATGGCAGATGAGATTCAATCTTCTTGTATGCTACAGATCACAGAACAATTTTGATTGGAAGGAACTTCCTGAGGTCTCTGGTCCAACCACTCTAAGCAGGATTAATTTCAGTGTTAGATCATGCTGCTGAAGTCCAATTAAAGATGCTAATTAGATTTCTTTACTCTTATACACATTTTCTGTAGCTGTACTGGACTCAAAAAAGTTCTAAGGCTAAAGCAGTTGCACTGCTAGCTGTCATGCCATGACTTGTTATTTACTGTGACACCTGTGCTGTGATGTGTCTGGCAAATAGATTTTCCTGCAGAAGATTGATTTTGATGTTGTAGTCACCTAAAACATCCTTGCTCAGTCGTGCAATTCATGATTTGAAACATGCAGTTGTCAGAGGAGCAAGCCTCCACTACTTAAGGCTGTCATGCTGAAACTGCTGAATTATCACAACTGTTTTAATGTTTCACGTCTTTTTTTTTCATGTGTGCTGCAAGCAATACAATGTAGTCACTGTAGTCAGTCTTACATTTCCTTGCCTGTTTGTCCTCCTGTGTCCAATTCGATGTCTTTTGTCTCAGTGTAGCAAAAACAACCAATCTAGTTCTTGAAGAAAATCCCCTCTCAGTCCTGACATCCTCCCTCCTAAGAACGAGGTATGAATTTTGCAGGCCAACCAGCATTAATAGCTTGTATTACATTTTGCAAAGTCTCACCTTGTGCTGTGGCCTCTGCAATGACAGACCACATCCTGCCTGAGACTAGGCGTGTAAATAGCTGAAGAAAACCTTTCCCAGTGTCAGACTCTGGAATGCATTCTCCCTCTGCATAAAGTTTAGTCTGCGCTTGTGTATGTCTATAATGTTACCCATGCACACCTCTAAGAAGGTGTATGTAGCTATGTGTGTGTGTTTATATATCTTAGTGCGTTCATATATACATATATATATGTATATATATATGTATGCAT
Organism: Melanocharis versteri; assembly: GCA_013397845.1. Lineage (NCBI taxonomy): Eukaryota > Metazoa > Chordata > Aves > Passeriformes > Melanocharitidae > Melanocharis > Melanocharis versteri. Next base: position 575,541 of record VZTG01006023.1, read on the forward strand.
ACACACACACACGATGATGGGATAGGTGTGTGCTATTAATGCTCCCTTATATGCTTTTCAGTTCTTTTTCCCATCCTCTCAAAAATATTCTGAATTTTAGCCCATGGAGGCAGAACCCTGTCCTTCTCTGATGTCCTACCCCAACTATGGTGGATCCTGTCTTTTCAAGATCTTCTGTCTGCACCTTAAGCAGAACATTACCGATCCATTCCTAAAACATATTAAATCAAAGAGATTGAGAAAAAAAGACCTGAAAGCAGCTCATCCACCTGAACAGAAGTAATCTCCCTGCTGCATAGAGAAGGCTGTAGCTGTTTCCATAGCACAATAGATTATCTCCTTGAGGCCTAATAAGCAAAGAGATTTCTTCCTCCTCAGCATAGTTCAGTGTGCAGTTCCAGAAGCTCCACTTAATTTCATAAACAGTTGAAGCCTCTTTCATGTTTGGAGAATGATTGGGAGTTCAGCTGCTCAAGGGTCCTCTAAATGCTCCACTCTTTATTGTCATTCACTCTATTTTCTTTTCCTGGTTTCTGGATTGCCATTGATTTATACAGCCTGGGTATCATATTATGTTCATTGGCATTTATTAATGAGAAGCCTCAGAGGGTTTTTTAAGTGGGATGAGTCTTTATTATAAGGCAGCTAAACCGGCCCTCCAAGACAGCACTTCTGAAAGAGGAGTGTCTGCGTCTTTGGCCTAACCTGGAGCAGAATATTCCAAGCAAATGCAATAATGTTGTGTGTGTGTCTGATGTACCTCATTTGCCAACAGCATTCCTATTCCGGTGGCTTGGAACACATAATAGACATGCAAAATGTGCCAATATTTTGGTAATTTGGTGTAAAAACTGCTGGTTTTTTTCTTTTGGAGCTGGTAGAATATGGCTCACATTTGTTGCGTGTGTGTGGGCCTGCTCCTTATTAAACTTGTGGTCCTTTTTTCCAGTAACCACTTCAGTGCTGTGAATCAACATAACCAGTTCAGAAAAACACCATCTGTCGATTGGATAAACAAAAGTCTAGTTAGCTGGAAGTTTAATAGATCACGAAGTCTCACCAAGTCCATTTTTACGTTAATAAATTCCACCATGGAATATTTTCTGATGTCACATGGTAAAAGTGCCCCAAATAAGTAGCAGCTGAAGCATTTTCCATTATTTATTGCAGTGTTTTGTGGGCTTAACAATAGAAATTGGCCAGGATCTGAACTTCCCTAATCTCAGAATGCCATATGAGTGTGTATATTGGGTTTCATGAACCTTAGACAAGAAGGTTTAGAAGGGATCTCATCTAGCCTGACCAGAGCTGGGTCAGGTGGACCTCCACTATCCCAACCAGATGTTCATCTCACTTAGGAGTGGAGGCTGGTGGTAGCACTCTGTAATAGCCACTGACCTCATTTCATCCTGTGCTATCCATTGTTTTGGTTCAGGTCACCTGCATTACTACTTTTTAATAGTGGTCCAGCACAAAGCATCCTCTTGTCCCTCTGGACCTGTGTGCAAATACTTGGTGAGACCTCCCAAGTCATCCTGAGTCCATTAAAAAGGGTGAATAACAGATTTGCCTACAAAATTATAAAATTACTTCTAAGTAAGACTAAGGAGGAGGACTCTGCCTTAGTGCTAATGGTGCTGAGAGACCCTGAGGCTCAAAGTTCATGCCAGCACTGCAGCAATGCTTTTGCAGGGTTGTCATGGGAATGGTCTTCTCTCTGGATTTCAACACAGCCTATGACGGTGTTTCCTGATAAATGGGCTGCTGGAGATGCTACAGCCAGTATGTGCTACCCTCTCATGGCCTTCAAGGACACCTGCTGCAGGAAAAATCTGGCTGCCTCCTTTTATGAGAAATCTGGTTGTGGTTATTAGAAAGGAATCCTGACCATCTCTATGCTGTATCCCTTCTCTTCTCCACCAGGAGGAAAATGACAGGGAGCTTTTTCAGTACCTGTAATTTTCTTGTGACACTACCAGTTCTCTGTCCAAATCATGATTTTGTCCTGTTTTTAGGAAGTCTCAGGCGAGGAGCAGTGCATATGTATGTTGTACAATCACATACCTAGTGTGGAGTCCTACTCATTTCTTTCTGTTGCCTGGAAACAACTTCTGCTGGTTTGAGTAGAACATGTAAATGCACTTAATCATGTGGAAGAAGCTTTGACATTTCAGATCATAGTAATCTTCCCCTTTCCTTCCTCATGTGCAACTCAAAGTGGCTTATAGTTTTGAGATCCAGCTGTGCATGCTTGGAGCTGTGATACTCAGCCCATACTTTGAAGCTACTCCTGCCCTGAAATCACACTGTGTATATCCATTACAAGCTGTAGGGAAGAATTAATCGAATAAAACCTGATGCTCTGCTGTGCTAAAGCACATCACAACTTACCTATCTCTTCTTACATACCTTCTGATTATTGCAGAACTATAAAGCTCTTCTATTGTTTCTTTGAAACAAATTTAAAATAGTCCTACTAATCCTTTTGGACTTGAGAAAAAAATAAACATTTCACACTATGGCAAGTCCTTGAAATTCCTACAAGGGCTCCTCTGCTGAGCTGTCCTAGAGATATCAAGTTTGCTGTGAACTGGAAGGCTATGGCCAGGTCATCTTTTATTTATGTGGTAGGATCCCATTATGAGTTTATCACAGAAGTCACTGTTTTCAGGGCTTTTTTCAGTGCGCTCTTTTCCAAACAGTGTGAGCAGACAAAGAGAAAAAACTGTCTGTTTTGGAAGTGTGTCTATAGTGCACATTGGTCAGTTCCAGTTTATGTCTAATCACTTTTAGTCTGCCTGCATGAGGAATTAAGACTAGTCTGTCCTCTTGTTAGCACTGGTCATTTGGAAAGCACCAAGAAAGCAGGGAGAAAAGCATCAAATAAGAGAAGCGTCATAATTTGGCAAGAAGAATGAGCTCTCCCCTCTTGTTAGCAACTAGCTTTGTTTTCATGTGGAAGTAGATCTTGCAGGCACTGTGCTTTCTAAACACATCTTGTTGCATCTCTCTACATGCCTACCCCTGTGATGATAACTAGTCTCTAAACATGAAACAGAAGGATGAATTATTTCTGTATTTCTGTCAAAAGCAGAGAAATATAGCCGCAATAAACCTAGAAGTTTGTGGGGTGAAGTAAAAAGAGAGATCTTCTTTTCAGAAGCAAGAAGTTACGACTATTTAAATCTCACTGGGATGATGTTCATTGGGATCATCAGTCACACTTTTTGTTGTTGTTGCTAACTTACACATGCACATAGAAACTGCCTTTCATGGGTGAAAAATGTCTTGCTTATTCACAAGCCCTGTAGAAATAAACATCATTTTATATATATCTGTACTGCTGGCAGCGAGGATTTTATTTGTCATGCCATGTGCCAAGCTTTCATTAGTCAAAGTGTGAAAAATCCCATTTGCTGTGTTTTGGAGAGTTCCTGTTGGAAGCATTTAGAGAGCAATTCACTGATCTTTCAATCCCTGGAAAGGAGAAGGGATCCCCCTGGGCACTGGCCAACCACATGGGACTCAGGGGTTCTGCTTTAATCCTCAGCTTTGTAACCCATCCTCTTTTTGACTCTGAGCAAATTGCTTCATCTGTCCACATCTTGAATCCCTAGTGACAAGGATCAGGCTTTCAAGTCATAAATTTGTTCAGTAGCATAAACTTAATATCTCAGATGCTAATATGGTGATAACCACATGGTCAGACTCTTCGAGCTAAGTAAGTTTGATAAATGGAGGCAAGTCTGGGTCTGAACATAAGTTTTGGAGAAGCTCCAGAGCACAAACAGCGCAACTCTTTGATTTCACTCTACACTGTCACAAAAAACCAAGCACACTTTTCTGCACACTTGGATCTCTGCCACTGCTGAAGTCCAGGTCCTGCTTTCTGAATCTCAAGCCTACCTCATGTGGGGGCTGATACAGGGGGGTAAGATCCCTGCTGTGTCTTCTCTGAATGAGGTGGCTGTGAAGATAGTAAAGAGTCATGGAATAAGTAGAGCTGCCAAGGAAATGGCTTTGTTTTGATGGATTTAACTTTGTGAAGCTGTGCGTATACCCACGAATCTGTAAACTGAAAAGTTTGAGGTCCTGCTCCTACCTGTGCTGGTGAACTCTCTACTGCCCCTATTCCTTTGTGTAAAATAGGAAGAGCCTAAAAGCCAACATGAGTAAGATCAAACTCTGCTTATTCAGATGGAAAATATCGCTCTAGTCCCCTGGGAGTGTGCTTTCTTTTATTTTGGAATGGTGTTGCCAAGTTCTGGACAGAATTTACAGAACAAATCTCTTGGCATTGTAATTCATTGCAAAGGAGACCTAAGTTTATCAACTGAATTATAGTTGGTGGAGCCTTATATCAATTCTTTAAGTGTCTTTTTGGCTTCTTTTTATGTTCCTTCTCTGCCCTCATCAAGATGCTCAATGAAAGACTTAAATCTATTTTCACCTTCTTTAGAGGCACTGACGATAAAGCAAATGAAATATTTTTCTTTCTGAGTAGTAAATTTATAGCAAGCAATAACAAATCCATGAGAATTTATATGGCCTTTTGCCAAAGAAACCAAGGATTTGAATCCATATACTGAAAAATATATATATATCTATTCCGATGTTTAAAGAGCTGTGAGAAATCCTTTTCTTAAGTGAAATGAGAGAAAAGTCTCCCAAATCACCTATGACCCTCCTTTTAAAGCCTGCGTGTTGTCAGAAGTTTAAAACTTTATTAAGACTTTCTCATGCTTTCAGCTCTCTGATATTTTAAGAGGATGCAGGTATGAGAAGAATGAAGGCATGGTAGCATCAAACAGCCGAGCTGCCATTATCCATGCATGGGACAATGTGACTCCAGGCTCAGTGTCCATGTCTGCCCATGGAGATAAGGACTAGAAGCCTGACCAGATCTTCCCCTGAAGGAGCCATGGAAGATGGCAAGATACTCCCTTTGAACTGGAACAACGCCAGCGTTCTGAAACCGAACTGCCCCTGGTTTCCTGCAGCCCCTGTTCATTACCTGTTGGGAGCTGTCTCCTTGCTGCCGTTCTCTCAGCCAGCCCCTCGCAAAAGGCACTGTGCTCTCCTCCCAGGAAGCCCTGTGTTCACTGGCTAAACACTCTGCTGGAGTTCTTTTGCTCTTTCCATTCTCCTCCGTTGCTTCTCTTGCGATTTGGTCATGTTGGAGGATAAATGAGGTATCAGTATCACACCAGCCTGGACCCCACTGAGGTTTCTTCCTCTAGTTTTGGATTTGAACTCTCTGTTCTGAGAAGCCTCTCAAGAATGACTGACCATCACAGTGTCTTGCCTGCTTGGATAGCTCAGGTCTCTGTGGTTCAGTGGTTAAGGGAGCCCACTGCATCTCTAGGTGGGCATTTCCCAGGCTGCCTGCTAGGGCACAGTTGGGGATCATGTGCCTGCAGAGCTTACTATAGTATTGCTGGCAAATCCCTCCATGTCCTCACCAGTCCTCGTTTGACTACGCATGTGGAAGTCTTCAGACATGTCTGCAGTCAGATGCTTGTCATGTTTTCAATCAACACAATTCAGTTTTAAATTATAGCTCTAAGAGCTTTTCAGGCTGTGCCGACAAGCCCGGTCCTTAAAAAAAAAAAACAAAACAAACAAACAACAAACAAGCAAGCTCCAAACCAGTGTGCTTTGAGGAGAAGAACGGAGGGAAAGTGACATCCATTCTGGGAAGGAAGAAGCTAGAATAACAAAATCTGGCACCCTGGTCTGTGTTTGCTCTAATGAAGCATCTCCATGTGCTTCGTGTCCTTTGGTAACACTGCCCTTTCCGTGCCACGTTGTGGATCGTCAGATGAGGAAGCTTGGCCCAAAATAAACGCCAGGCTGCTTTTCATCTCTGGGATTTGTTTGTGCCAAGTGAACAAAGTAACTTCTTTGTGGCTGTTTGCATTTGTCGTTCCAAGTTGTCTGAGCACTGGGTTATAAATACACACCACCGATTGATAGCCTCAATATGTCCAGTCGGACAAGCTTTGCGTGCTGGCAAGGAAAGGATTTGGCTTGCCTTAATTATTTTTGTTTTAGTACTTTTTTAAAATGTTTGATATAAATCAAAGATACTGTAAATATAACGCAGGAGGAGCAGGTTCCTTCCTTACCTATATTTTAGACTGGATTTCTGTCCAATGATTTTAGGTAAATTTTGTTTCATATGTGTATTCTTTACAGTCATGTATGTAAAGGGGTGATGTCAAGCTATGTGTGTAATTTAATGTTATTGACATTTTGAATGCAGAAATAAAATGAAGTCAGAATTTTATCAATTTGCTTCCTCTTAGAGGAGATGTGAGGTATGAGAGGAACATGAAAGACTGAGTTGTTCTGAGCTCTGCCTTAGGAGTGCTCATGCTAAGCCAAGACCTGCTGTCCTGGGCCTGTGACAACAAGGCCCGTTAATCACCAGTGACTCTGAGCAGCCTGAGGTAAACCCTGAGTCTGGGGGAGTCAGCCAAATCCTGACTCCTTCATCAAGGAATGTTCAGCCTTCTAGACTTGCTTTATTTCTGCACCCACCCCCAGCCCCTACCACTGAAAAACAATGCTGGTGAAAAATGCCTCTTTGGGAATTTAATTTGTATGGAAAACATTTTATTTTTGTATCCAAATCTTCCAGTCTGTGTAGGGTTTTCCATTTGCTTTCAGCAAAGACACGTTTTTACTGTTTTTCTCATCCAAAATTCTTATTAAGAAACTGAATGCTTTTACCAAAAATGGGCATCTTTTCCTTCTCCTTTACCCCCTTCTTCATTCACTATATCCCCAGACCCCTGAAAACAAGCTAATTTGAAGAAAGCACATTTCTCTTAAAAAAATTCCCATGGAATTGATTTTGTTGTGGTTAATGTCTGCTTTGTCTGTCTTCTGTCTGGGGCTGGAAGAAAATTCCTTGAAACATTATCAGACAGTACATCTCTACAGCCCAAATGAGGTTCTAAACATCTCATTTATTCATTTATATGATAATCCAGTAACCATAATTGCCATCACTGGCTTATTTGCAATTTGTATATTGAAACAGTTGTGCACAGTTGTTTGAAAACTGGATCCCTTTCCAAAGGTCTCAGCCTCAGACACATTTCAGGAGGAATGTGCTTACTGGATGTGGTGGGATGCTGTGTGTTGTTATGTATACATGCACATCTATTTCTTTATTAATATACACATACCTATATATAAAATATGTGCATGTGGTTGGAAGTGAAAAATCTCAATATCATGTGCATGATTTTAGTTTTGCTTCGAACCAAACTTTTCCGGGGTGACCTGGAAACAATGTGCATGTAGAGCAGGAGGCAGATAGACCCAAGGCAATTTTACACAGTGATGACTCAGTTTCACTCTCATGTTCTGGTGCAAAAGGAGAATATGGGACCATGTCCTTGCGTGGCAGCGTGGGAAGGTACGTGCTGGATCTGTGTGGGCTGAACTGGCCAGCATCAGTCTTTCCAGACAGTCTCATAGTGAGCGAGCCTTCACAGAGTGTGGGTCACACTGAAAATGCATGAAAGAAAATAGACCTGTGGGTCTGTGTCCCTTCGTAAATCCAGTTTGCAGGAGTGGGCTTCTTGCTTGCACTTATTCCTGTGTGTGTAAGTTAAGGGGCGAGTAATATAAATTGAAGCCTAATTTTTTCTTTGAAGCCATTAACACCCACCCACAAGCAACAGGAAACAGACTTCAACTTTAATTAGTACCAACACATTCAAAATTCACCCTATATTTGCCTTCAAGTGCAGCAAAGCAGCTTCAAAGCTAAAAGCTTCTTCACTTTCTAAGTAATAATGAGGTATTAATGAGGCAATTAGGGGCTTGTAAACATGGTGTCAAAGAGATATGAACTAATCACCAGCAACAGGAAAAAGACAGATCCCTCTGACTTCAGTGCTCTGCGCTCTCCCTAGGCCCCTGAGGCATTCTGTGCTTGTAAACTAATCCACAAAAATGTTCTAGATTAATTCAAAACACTATCCTCTTTTTAATTCCCTGACTGTCTTCGGGCTTGTTTCTGAATAGATGCTCTGTGTGAAGGCTTTTAAATACTCACTTTTGTTATTGCAATAAAACCCAGATTGAAGTTCTCTTGCACTAAGCTGTCAATTTATATTTGGCTCTCTTCTTAGATACATAGGAAATGCTTCTAAATAATTTGTTAGAGTATTTCTTCCAGTTTATTTCCTTTTAGGCTATTTAATTAAAAAAATAAAGCATGTAATTTAATTAGAACTGACAAACACCATGAATTTGCCCGTAGAATTTGAAATGTTTGCATTGAAAATGAAGGATTAAACACACCAGTTAAATCTTGGAGTGATGCAGAGAGGGCAGGGACAAGCATTTCCCCTCACAGGTTTGTTAGCTTGGATGTTGGACTGGGATTAGTGCAGTCTGATTTTATGAGAGTCACTTTTTCAATTCTCATTTCCTTGGAGCAATAGAGTTCAGATCTCATCTAGCTAATGCTGAAGTCAGCCTGTCATGCTGCTTTCTGTTGCTGAAGGAAAACTTGCAGCAGGTTTATCCACAGTAAAATATCAAGTATTGTTCTGCTGTCATGATAGATTTTGAGATTATCCCTATTAGAAAACCACAGAATCATAGAATCATTTGTGTTGGAAGGAACCTTAAAGATCACCTTGTTCCAGCCCCACTGCCATGGGCAGGGACACCTTCCACCAGACCAGGTTGCTCAAAGTCCCATCCAGCCTGGCCTTGAGCACTTCCAGGAATGGGGCATCACAGCTTCTCTGGACAGCCTGTGTCAGTGTCTCACCACCCTCACAGGGAAGAATTTTTTCCTTAATGATTCCAAAAAAATTGTATTTTCTTAGTGCAAGTAGGGAAAATTTAAAAAAATAAAATAATAAAAAAAACCCATTACAATATAAAAAATGTCACAGATATTCACAAGACAGTGAAGCTTTAGGAAGAGCATAGACTGAAGAATTTCGTAAGCTGGAGGCAAACACATCCTCACAACATCCCTGATATGTACACTCCAAATCTTCACGTGACGGTTGAAATTCTGACCTCTCTGCTTCCTTCAAATTATCTCCACAGATGGTATTGCTCCACAACTGGAAGTACTACTGATTTGAGAGAGGATTTTTGGATATGGCATGTTGTCTCCTGGAGATTAGTGTGAAACTCCATATCCTTTCTCTGTGTGATCTCATTAGAGTCAGCTCTCTAGGGGTGAAAAGTGAGTTCACTAAACCAACTTATTGTGAAAAAAATATTTTGAAACATAACACATTGTGGTTTGATCCTGCATTCTCACAGGTATATGTTGGAAGTCACTTGGTAGAAGTCAGTAATGTGTGTTAAGCTCTCCGAAGTAAAAACAGAATGGAGGCTCTAATAGTTTTTCCTACATCAGGAATTTGATCTAATCCACAGGAAAATTGTACATGCGTTCAACAGTCCAGCACTTTGCCTAGTAGTGTGCAGCTGATTATAACTCTGGAATTGTCCCTCAAAAGACCAGTCAAAAATGGTCTCCAAATGTTTCTGAGAAGAATTCTTATAAAGATGATGACGGTGAATCATGTCTGCAAATGTGAAAGTCAGTACTGGCGTTTCCAGAAATTCACTTTATTGTTTGAATTTTCAGCAGCATTTTCTTCTGGACATTACTCACCTCTCATAGCAGCTAGCTATTGTTGCAGTAGAGATTCATGAGTGTTCAATGCTGTCACAATTGGCTCTTCTAGAGGTTGGCTTGCAGAACTTCATCGAGTGTCTCCTTCACCTAAGCCCATCTAATTTATGGCTGGTTTAGAAAATGTCGGTATTTATTAAAACATTTGCACATTGAAGAATCAGCCTTGTCGTGTGGTCCTGTGCAGCCTAATAATGGCTCTCCCCTCAAGATTGATTCTTGCAAAGCTTTAGCTTGTACTTGGATATGACCAAATCTTTTTTCTGGATATGAAATTTTGTTACAGCATCCCTGGCCAAGCGAAGCAGCCCTCGGGTATCCCATTGTGTTTGTGGCAGGTTTTGGGGAGGACACCACACCTTCCATGCTGCATGTAAATGCCCAGACCACAAGCATACACACTCCTGGCTTTCATCCAGAGCTTTGTGCCTGGGAGCTCATAGCCACATGAAAATTTTGGTGTGTGGTTGAAGGGCCAGGAAGGTTGACACCTGGGTGAAGATTTCATCAGCTCTCATCAAGCAAACACACATAGGCAAGTGTCACAGCCTTTCCAGTATTTCCTTCCTCAAGCACCAGAGCCATCAGTATCTGTGTTAGGAAACGACCACAGCTACAGACATCAGCTGCAAACACATCTTGGGTGGTTCCTCCCAGGCAGACAAAGTGCCTGAGAGCTCTGACTCCTCCTGCAAGTTGAAAGGAGTTTGGGACTGGTGACCCTAAATGCAGCTGGTCAGTAAATCACAGCTCTGGCCTAGAGCCCCAGAGAGGAGGGAATCCCCAGCATCCTGCCGTGAGTGCATGGAGCCGAGGCTGAGGTGTGGGAGGGGGAGCAACCACAGCATCCCCATTTCAATGTGTGAGACAGCAGACCTGCCTTGATAGCTCAGAGCTGTACTGCTTGGGACATTACCTTTCCTTCACCTCTTTCCTTCCTCTCCTCCTGTGTTAATCCTACTTAACTCTCTCTGCTCTTTCCATCTGGGCGGGGATCTTAAAAGACCCCTACAGTTCTGCAGGGCCTCTCCTGTTTGTGTGTAATAATACAGCATGGCTGGACCATTAACACCTTCTCTGAGCACAGCATGTTGGAGCTGCAACATTTTCCAGCTTGGGCTCCCTTTGCCAAAGGGTATTGTGTGTGCATGCTCAACTTCTTGTTTCAAATCCCAAACAGGGTTTTCTTTTCTCTCTTCCTTCCAGGTTGTGTGTGTTTTTGCTATTGGTATCCATGGGACTTTTCCTCTTTTGATTCCTTTAGAGGTAACAGTCTGGGGTTGGGTTTTTTTGTTTCTTCTCTTTTTCCCCACCAAACCATAGTTTCTGGGAGGGTGGTAACTGAGAAACTGAGAAGGAGAGACCAAGTGAGTCTGCAGAGTCATAAGTGACCCCTTAAGCGGGGCACTTTGCTTTGAGGACATTAGTTCAAAGAGAACTGAAGTGACGTCTGTGGAGTTCTGCCATCTGAGAGCTGGTAGGTAGGTAGGTAGGTTTCCATCACAAAACCATGGTGCAGGCAGGTTACTAGGGATTTATGACTGAGTTGGATTGCCTAGTTGGAATATAATAAAGAGAGTCACCACTGCAACCTTTTCCAAACTTCAGGCATACCTAGTAGTGCTCTAAGAAGGAGCAGCTCAAATTCCAGCTGTGCTTCCTGGATTGGCAATTCCAGGGTAAGGGAGAGGAGCTTTGTAAAGAAGGCAAGAAAGAAAATGAGGTTTCACTCCAAGTACACAGCTTCATAGCTTCATGCATTGACGCAAAGGTATTGTAAGCATATAAACAAAGCTCTATGAACCAGAGATACATGGCAAAAAATTACTTGTAAGTGCAGGTGAGATTGGTCTGAAATGCAGGTAGCAGTGAGCAAAAAGCAGTCAGAGGGGGAGGGATCTCTACAACAGCAGAGGTGTCTGCTCCCTCTCTTCATGTTAAATCCCTGCCAGCAAAACTGAGGGGAGGAACTTCAGATGGACCAGGATGTGTCTTGTGGTTAGTGACAACCCAGCTTTGTTTCTAAGTAGGTAGAAACATCTTTCTAAGAATTGAAATTTTACTGTCTGCATGTAGCTTTCTGAGGTTAAATCTTGCTCCATCAAAACTGAGAGTCATCCTCCTCAGCTGAGTGGGTACAGGAGTTCTGTCTCCTGCTTTAAGTAACGGAGATGATACAAGTAACTGGGATAGGCCGAAAGCATCTGTAATATTTACACTAGCGTGAGAGAGCAGTTGCCATGAGTGATTTTGTCACCCGCACTGCAGAGTGCCGGAGATGATGTGACCAGAAAGAGGTCAGGCCAGTGACCATCCACCTGAGCCTGGGCCTGCCCTAAATCACTCAAATTGCTGTGGGAGCTGTAAACCTGGAGCACTGTTTGGCTGTGAGGTGAGCCATGAACTAAAGTGCGGGACACCACTGATGACTCTCCCGTGAGTGGAGAGTCTCTCAAGAATCTCCTCGTGTCAGAATGGTCACCTGAGACAGCGAGAAGTGACCAGTGCCAGTTGAGAGCTTTGTTCCCTCTCTGTCCCGGGCTCTGCCGGGGCTGTTGCTGAGCTGCTGGAGTTTTCCACACTGCAGTTCCCTGGCATGGGAACGTGTTAACAGTCTGTTTAGCTGGTCTTTGTAGACTACAAGCTTTGTGTATGCATATGCTGTGAGAGATTTGTCAAAGCCTTTCCTGGAATGGGGTGCTGATTAGCCAGGGCCTCCAGAGAGCTCGTAATGGAAATCAATATAATGGTGGTAATAACTAATGATAACAAAGTCAAGAATGGCAACAAAAAGCTTCAGAGCACAGTGTCCTTTGATTTTGAGGCTTTTGAAGGGGAGCAGAAAAGAATTATTTGAGGACATAATAAAGGAACCCCCTCCCTTTCATAGAACTCCTCCTGGGAAAAATATTTTATTGAGAGAGGGTATGTTAGCCAAAGCAAGACATAAATATTTTACTTATTAGAGCACAGGCTGTTTCTCTTCTTGTTGGCTCCTTTGCCAAGTCTGGCCTCAGACAGAAATTTGCAGTGTCCGTTTCTGTACTGTGTGGAGGGGGAACTGGGGGCATGGAGACCCAGGCCGTGGACTGAAAGCCTGCCAAAAAAAAAAAAAGAAAAAAAAAAGCCCTTCTTAGAGAAACTGTCTTGCACATAAAATGTGACATTTGCATGGCAGTCGCCAAGATTGTTTTTTCTTCATAAACAGGGCTTTGGAGTAAAGATGTGGAAAGCCCACTGTGGATTGAATTGGGCAAAGGTATCAGATCTCAGCAGCCAACTTGACAACAAAACTAGTTACCCTGTGAGGGCAGAACAGATACTGCCACCTTTCCAATACACACTGCCCTGTGTGAGTTCTCTGATGTCTAATAGGGCTTAGGCTGAGCACAATTTCTCTCCCTGGGAGAGCTAATAAGATTTCATTCCCTTCTACCTGACTGTTTCCACAAGATGTGGAGAAATGTGGCATCAGTGAGCTCTTCATCATCACTGCACTTCATTGTGTCAGATAATCTTCAGAAAGGAGATAGACAGGAAGGCAGAAATGCTCAGGCAGCTGAACTCACATAACAAGTGGAATTGTAGGTGCATTTCCTTCCCATTGGAGCTGTTCAGTCACTCTTAAAATCTGTCAAGGAAAACACCTGTAAATCTCCATCTCAGAGTGTCCTTACACCGGAGGTTGTGCGAACCTGAGTGTAGGGGGCAGTTGCTGAGAGAAGTGGGGCTGTATTTCTTTCATATAGAAATGAAACTGTAGCATGAGTAAGTGGCTGGTTCTGAGTGCAGATGGATCCAGGGTGATAGATTTTATCTTCTTATACCCAGTTTTTTAAGGGTGCTGTCTGCACTGGGAGTTTATGGCAGATGTCCAGGGAAAAGTATAAAGACAAGGCAGATGACACCTGTAGTTCCCCAACGTGTTTTCTCTCAGCCTCTGGTAAAATTGTCATTCAGAGACATTGAACCAGAAGTGGTATCTGTTGTGTTTTGGTACCTCAGCAATTGATTTTTCTTCTATGCTTTTGTCTAACTAACTTTTGAGCCCATGTAAAGGGCTGACACGTGGCAGAGAGCTCCAGAGTTTAACAACCTCTTTGAGGGTGTAAAAACCTCCCTCCCCTCTTCTGCTCTGTACACACCTCCAGCCTATTCTGGCTGGCATCAAACACCTCTTGGAATCCACAAGGTGCTGTCCATCTCTCACTGCTCACACAATTCTCCCTCGAGTTTTATAGGGCTTGAGCATATCTGTTTTCTTTTCTACCCTCAAGCATCTTAGTGCATTCTCACACTAAAGTTCTCCAACCATTTTCTCCCATATCTCCTATTCCAGTTTTACTATATCCTTGGCTGTCCAATGGAAAAAAAAAACTGGATGAAAACTGCCAGTTTCCCTGGGCCAAGCCAAGGGTTGTTTGGCTTGTAGCATCACTTAGAGAAGTTCAGTGTTTGTTCCATGCTTGAATTCTTACTGGTGAGCTGATAGAGGGCAAGAAAAGGTGATCCAGAACCTGATATAGCTGGTTTCTGCTCTATCATGTTAACTCTCCAGCTGCACTGTCTGGAATGAAAGCAAGTTCAATTGAATTAGAAGTGGAGAAAGTTTGTCAGTGAGTTGGCAGATAAATTTTGCTTTACACCATGGAAACAGATATGGTAGTAGAAATCCTTGCTAGTCAGTGTGCATTCTCTCCAGCTCTCTCTGCCAATGAGAAGATACAGCAAAAGCCAACTTTTTGCTTGCCTGGTATCACATTGTGAATCTGCTTAGCCACATATTCATCCCCCAGTCATTGAATGCTTTTCAGATTGAATATCTGTTGGTGAAAATAGTTCAAAAGTGACTGCTTTCTTTTTAACACATGGAAACTGCTTTCAAAAAGCTTTTTTCGCGAATGCTGCATTTTGTAGCCCCCTTTTTCCCACTCAGGGAATTCAGTCTGGGTACAGGGTATCTGCAAGGGGCTTGCAAAAGGTTATGCTCCAAAGCTGAGCATGTGTTTTTATGAAATGCATGAATAGCTTCGACCACACTGAGGGAAAATACACTCTGTAAAACTTCAGCCATTGCAGGGCAAGCTGTGAAGCTGGAAATGTGGTGCTGTCAAGAAAAAAGAGTTCCTACAGGCTTCCAAGGTGAAATCCTAGCCTTCATCTAACTATACAAAGCTGGTGGCAGATTTCCCAGATTTGAACAGGCCATGATTTCACCTACAGTTGTCATGGACGGCAGGGGCTGAATTGGACTGGACAGAGTTAACTCTGATGTCATCCAGGCAGTGGGATTTTTCCCAGTGTTTTCCGCATGTGAGTCTAGGAACTCGGTATTGAATTAGAATCTGTCTAGGAGGAGTGCTGGTAATTGCAGAAACAAATCCCAGGGGTTGCCATTTAATCTACAAGCTCAGTTTTGTTTCAATTAGCTGTAAAGTTGGCAATGAGCACAAATGGGTAACCATGAAATGAAAGTTCCTCCAGTGAACACTGTGTCCACAAACTCTCCAAATTGCTGACTCTCATTAGAAAGCAAAGGGAGGGGAGAAAATAAAACCACAAACAGTGAGATCCAATTATGGTCTTTCTTCTTTGTTCTTCCACCATCTGGAAATGGCTGGTTTATGTTCTAGAAAAGGAGCATGTTCTAGACCTGGGTGTGCAGTCTCTCTGCAGCAGTGTCCTCTGTCTGGACTGACAGAGTGCTAAGATTTCATTAACATGGGGCAGAGGAGCTCTCCCATTTCTTTCCTCAGGATTTCTGTGCCCATTCAGGCCTAACAACAGATCGTACTGTTCCCACGTGTGGAATCAGCTTCGGAACAGAACTTAAGCCAGTTAATGTTGTGACCAGCTTCCTCCAAATAGCAGAGCCTACCCTCCAGTACCTACCATCAAGTAGAATTCAGGTAAATGCCTCCGAAAAACTGAAAATACTGCTTCTCTGGCAGCTTTCACCTGACTTTGTTTAAAGAAAATGTTATGTTTTCCTGACCTTTTAAATCAAGCATTCAGTCATTCAAGCGGGACTAAATATACACTCAATTATTGTAGTAACTTTTATTTTCAAAGTTCACTTGTGGAGATCTTCATCAGAACATTTCAAAGGCCATCCTGCAGATGAGAGGAAAAGGAGGACACGGAAGTAAATTGTCTGAGGTGGCAGAGCAAGCCAGGATCAGAGCTGCAATCAGGATTCCTAACTCCTGGAAAGTTTCTTATCCAGTGAACACCGATCTCTGTTACTGCTGTTGAAGAGGATGATATCATTTTCATTAGGCAATTCAAAAAGAACAATTGTTCTATTCAGTGCTATATGGCAAAAGAATGTATATTCAAACCAGAGGCAAGACTGTTAATACCTTGTTTCCAACCCACTGGATGCTGGTGCCTTATGAAGACACCCTTAGTAGTTTCCCTAACAGGAAAAGCAATAAAACCATCCTAATCATCAAAGATGTTGCTATTTACAGTTTCCAGAGCTATCTCCATCGTATTATCTTTCCTTTTCCTCCAGACAGGTCCTGGTAGAACTCATCAAAGCCTTGTGGTGTGAATTGAAGCAGAAACCACCAAAGGTGCCATCCAGTCTAAATTATTCTCTGATTTTACAGTCTAAGGGTCATCTAATCAGCCTCAGTGAGAAATTTCCTGGGCCAGAAAATACTTATTTCAGAATTCTGAAGTCTGCAGGGGCAAGGTTTATCTTCAAATAATGCAACTGCCAAAAACTTGGCTAGAAACAGTTCACCACTATGGCTTTTTTAAAGCTTTTCCCAAGATCCTTTGCAACCATAAGCACCATTTTTTTTTTAAATTCCATTTGCAGGCTGTTTACTCAGTGAAAAAGTGGTGGCTGAGCTCATGTCATTCCCATACGAGGTTTTCAGAATGAGAAAGCTGTGTGTTACCTCGTGTTCCTGTGGCTTTGACCAAAGAAGCAGTCCCTGACAGATGTTAGTTCAGAGATCACAGGGTAGAGAGTGACTAAAAAAATGTGGTTCAGGGTAGATTTACCATGTAGTATTTCAGATGTAGTAGTAAGACTTTGGGGCTAAAGAACAAGTGGCAAGAGTTGAGGGACTGGTAAAAAATAGTGCACCTTTCATGTGCCTTCACCTATTAATGCAGATAATGCTCAGAGAAAGAAACACAGAGAATTCCCAGAGCTTTGCTTCAATTGATTATGAGCTCTTATGGCTTCCATGGTATCTTATCTTTACCAGGACAGTAGAGACAGCCTAGTGTCTAACACTTTCTCCTTGCTGAATTCCTGTGGAGGAACTCTGTGATACCCTGCCCATTTCACAAATGAAACACCGCAGGGTTGAGGGACTGCCTCAGGGTCACGCAGGAAACAAGTGTTAGAGCAGGGAATTAAACAAAGCCCTCCCAAATCCTCATGAGTGCCTTAACCACCTTTGCCTCCCTATCTAGTATGTTTTAGCACAGAGCAAATTTTAATTTGATGCTGAGATAGGCAAAAGTACCTCAGGCACTGTATGAAATGGAGCATGGGAGTCCTTTTAGAAAAGTCTTTCTCTGATGATAGTTACTCTTTCCATCCTGTTGACTTCCAAAAGTCCCTGGTGGTAAGGGTGATTCAGCACTGGCCCTTCTCCATAAGCAGTCTCACCAGTTGAGAGGACTATTGAAGTCAAAATGCTCTGGAGAGTAATTCGTGGGACCAGAATCTGGCCCAAGAAAAGAGAAAAAGAGTGTCAGTGCTTGTCAGGGAAACTCATCTGAACACCTCTAGCAATTTAAGGGAAGTCCTACAGACATGCCAGCAAAGCATTTCACTGGTTTCCATTAAATAGTTATCACAGATCCTGCTTGCAAGCAGATCCATTTCTTAATATATAAAGCAGTTTAGTCCCAGCCATTATATATTTAAAAAAAAAAAATCTGTGAGCAAATCAGGAGCACTTGAGTAAAGCAATAAATTCTCCTTTGAACTATTAAAATTTTTGTTAGGCAACATCATAGCAAGAACATCACCTTGTCTTCTGACAGTGGGTTAGTCCCACGAGCCCTCCTGTGCTCTTCAGGTCACTAATGAGCTATTCAGCCCTCACTAAATAAACCCTATGGCAGTCCTCACCCGGGAACTTCCACACCCCTTTCATAAATACATTTATTCCCATGTTATAAGAGTGATAACACAGGTCAAGCTGTAAATGGGATTCTTGTTTCATTAATCTAATTGGACAGCAAGGTGGATTAAAGGATTAAACTAATAAATGGAGATAACAGACTTTTCAGCTGTTTTGGACTGGCAGAGCAAGTTCATTCTAACATGGCTTAACCCTGTAAGCCACATTTTTACCGCCTTGTGGCCCTCTGAGATGGTGGTTCTCTGACATCCTGCGATGCTCTGCTAATTCCCATGCCAAAATATTAGCTGCCATCCTTTACCCTCTTTGAGTTAGTGGGTCTGAGCCAAGAATCTGTCAGCACAGGAGAAGCAAAATCAGATGGTGCAAGCCTGATTACAGTCCATTGCTGTCTCACCCAGGCCTCCCCCTGGTCGTTTCTCAGCAGACTCACTGCTCCGCCAGATTGTTCTCCTGCCAGTTCATCAGTCGACAACATTAATAAATGGTTATAAAGATAAGTTCCATCTTATCCTGAAGGCCTGCAGGTGATAGAAAAGATCCCAGGAAAGAGAAAGAGATGCAAGAGTAGTCTTGGCTTGGGACTTTTTTGGTAGAGCAGGGTTAGGCAAGACCTCCCTGGGAAGCAGTATTACTCCACAGCCAGTGAGACTGTGATGTGTGAGCTCAGTAAAACCCTTCTGTCTATGATTTTTCTCTAATTCTGGTACCTGCATCCAGTAAATGAAGACTGTCTCACACTGCACAGCTCCCATTTCCCTCCTGAGGTCTTTGCTACAGCACAAAAGGAAGTCTGGAGCAGACCCAAGGACTTTTTTACTTTGACTCGTGTGTTAAAGTTTCTGAGATGGTCACAGATTAAAGGTAGTGGGGTCTTTGGATTACACCAGCATTATCACACAGTTCCCTCTAAAACAAGACTATGCTTATCTTTACTGGTGGCTGTGGTAAAAGAGTAAATGATGTTGCTGACAACCTGGCTTTTCATCACAAGCTTTTTGGAGTATGGATTATCTCTTTATAGGACACAAATTTCAGTAAATTAACCTTATAATTCCTATAGACCCTCTTCTTCATCCTACCCCCTCCAATTTGTTCTGGATAGAATTAATCTCACCTCCCACAGTGGCCTTTCTGTCATGTTCCTAGGAGGACCCTTAGGCTCACACTGCCTTTCCTGACTGAATCTTAATCTGTATGCAGAAGAGTCAATATTTTGGCCCATGGACCAATTTCATCTGGGCTCCTGGAGCAAAGCATGTGCCTTGTAGCATTCTCCCTATCTGCACAGCCAGTCACCAAGGTTGGGAATGTGAGAGGAAAGCTGGTGTTCCTGCACCACATGATATTCAGCTCCACATTCACTCTGCTCTTAGCTTGGGCCAGTGGCCAATCCTCCTCCCTGTAAGCCAAAGAGTCTTGGATCTGTCTCATTTCTGGGTGGGACCAGATAATGAAGATACCAGCCAAGGTGTCATGTCCTAATGCCAGACCACAGGCATAGAGTAAGTCTTAATTTAGTCTGATTGTCATCACAGAGCTGTCAGACTAGGAATAGCTCTGCTTACAGACAACACATGGGAAGCTTCCTGTGAATCCATACGGGAAATATTTTCCCAGGCAGGACCCATTTCAGCCAAGCCATTTCTAAATGAGTGCCTCAGGAAAAAGCTGTGGTCAAAGGCAGAACCTCCTCTAGCTCACCATAAGAGTGGGGAGGTCTAAGCAGCTACAGCAGACTTCTCCTCCCAGCTGGCAGAGACACCACCACAAATTTCTCTCCAGCTCCTGAGGCAGAACTGAGAACAGGAGCCAGAATATGGTGAATGTGAACTCCGTCTGGGACCTTGGCAGAGAAGACAAACTCCTTTGTCAACTTATCACAACTTGTGGTGGAAATGACCTATTAAACCTCTTTGCTCTTCCTACTGTCCTCGCCCTGGGTTCTTTCTTTCATAGGTCTGTTAATGCTTTGTCAAAAGACAGAAACACAGCTTTGACATAAAAAGCTGCTGTTTACAGTTGACAGAAAGCTTACATTAGACTGGGCCACCTGAACCCCCTCACCCAACATAAACAGAATCTATCAACACTGCTTAAGCCATTAACCCTGACAGCTGAGGTTTTCCAGGAAAAGCCCTTATCAAAAGGGGGCTGCAAATGAAACCCAATGAGAAAAATCCTTGTTGCCCCAAATGAACTCAAATAACTTCCATGAGAAGATGTGGATGAGCCTTGTTAGGCTCACCCTAATCCCTTTGACAAGCCAGGGATTCCTTCAGGTTGGAACACAAATCTGCCAGGAATCTGATTCTTCATCTTCCTCTGCTCTCCATTTGTATGGCAGCTACAATTTTTTAAAGATCATTATCTGATCAACATGGGATAGGAATGTTTGGAGTTGAGCATCTGAGTCATTTGTGGAGAGGCCCTTCCATATCCGGTGAATTCTGTTCAGAGAAAGCTCCACTTGTGTGCTTCCCACAAGGTTTGTGACGCCTCTCTTGCCTGTGCCCAGACACCAATAATGTCCTGGTGAAGCCCTGAGAAAAGGCTGTCTGAGGGAACCCACATGGAAAATGTCTCCTGAAACTCTTCCTTCTCATCCGTGTTTAGAGCAAAGGGTGAGGCCAAGGGAAGAAGCCTGTAAAGAAGGCTTCACATGGGCTTTCCAGATGTAATCAGACTCTTACCTCAAACATTTGGCCCTTGTTTATAAGGCAGAAGGCTTCTGGAAAAAGGCATTTTCCGGCACAGCGCTGTCTTTCCATCTCCAAATTGAGACTCTGGAAAAAACTGAGAGTTAGAGACAACAAATAAAGAGTAATAGGAACTTTTTCAACGATGTGATGAGTTTTTAATTTTATCCACACAGGATTTTTAAAGTTTCAGGGGACACAAGGTATCCACATTCCAAATGCAGAAATATTTTTCCTTTTCATTCTCTCATCTTCTCCTTCTTATGAGAAGAAAACAAAAGGGAGTCAAAGATAAAGGGATGATATAGGAGATATTGCAAACAATTGTTTAGATGCACATAAAATTGCTTTCTGAGCTATAGATCTCGCTTGTTTTCCCAAAGGAAAATCTAACACACATCTACCTCCACCTGCTGGAAGAAGATTAAAAATGTTAACAATTATACTTTTCAGCTTACGGACCAAAGATCTTCTACATGCTGTATGAGGCTTGAGGTGGGAAAAAGTTCATAGCGACCCCTCGTAGTGAGGGAAAATGTCCCAAATCCACAGTTTCTGGATTTAGCAAGCCTTCAGTACGTAGTATTAGTAAATGTTTAGCACTGTAGGGCAGGAGGAGACTCGTTTTTGTACTGAGTAAATTTTTGACTTCCCTAGATGTTTAGGGAACAGTACTGGCCTCACTGGACAGTGGTGGAAATCCAATGGAATTTAGTTCAAGGCAGAAGCAGGCCATTGGTATGTGAACTGTGAAGGCAGCTGAGCCTTTTCCTCTCTGCAGATGGTAAATTCACAGCCATTCAGGACAGAAATATTCTCATTTTAATGCTTTCACTGCTGGCTGCAAAAATGCAATATGTTTAAATCACAGAGTAGTCTTTTTGATCTAGGTATGAAAACCAAAAAAAAAAAAAAAAAAAAAAAAAANAATTTTCCTTTTTTTTCTTTAACTTTTATGGCAGTTATAAAGAATATCAGACTGGTCCTGAGGAAAGGATTCTTCATGACAGTATGTGAGCCTGGACTTTGGAGGGTTCAGTTTTGAGTCTGTATTTCACCACTGATTTCCCTTGTGGTGGCGGTGGTGGCTGTAAAGCATTTTGTGAGATCAGTGACACTTCTGGCAGAAATATCATTTTCTCCCAAGTTTTCCACAGGCATTTTACCTAAGATGCCGAATGGCAAAAAGACATTATGCAGATGATTAAGAAAATAGCCTAAAAAGAGATTTGCTAGCACTGTCCCTAAAACTAGGATTTTACAACTCCGAGAACATGTTTTCAACCTTCTGGGTTCGAACATGGCCAGACAGGCTGGCCAACTGTACGGGGATATCATTGGATTCTTTCAGTTTATGCCTTGTACCTTGACAGTAACCCCAGAAGCAGGAAAACCCAGACTCAAGGGACAAGGGGAAGGGGCTGGTGGTATAACAGAACTTCCAAGTATCATTTCCAAAGCTTTTTTTTCTCTGCTCTCCACGGATGTACTTCACCACGAGCATTACCAATGAAACATTACATTTTTGCACAAAGTATCCATGGGTTGTCAACATCTTCTTTCCCGATCCCAGAAGGAGCATGGAGAAACCAATAATCTGAGAGATCCTCCTAAATCCAAGGTCTCTCCCACTAGATGGCTGGTCCACAAAGTGCATCATCCAACCACAGCCGCTGAGCAATTCCGAAGGCCTGACAAGGGAATGCCAGTATTTTATTGCCGCCACATCCCGCCCTGCTGTTTTCTTTCCAATCAGTTAAACATCGCATCTGTCAAAGCTCAGCTTAGGTGACCTTGAGTATCCGTTTGAAACTGAGGTTTAAAAATAGTAGACAGAAAGTGTGCATACTTTTTTTTTTCTCACAAGTTTCCAGAGAACCTTCCACAAACCAGAGTGTGTTTTTTATTATGGTTTACATCAACAGACTGATCTTGGGGACTTCTGTCTGTGTGTGTTTTTCTGTTACTGATTTTTTTGGAGGGTGTGCATGTGTGTATGTGTGTGTGTATGTGTGTCTGTCTATCATGGCCCTTGTTTCCTCTGGAGAAAGGAGACAGTAAAACCCACTTGAAAATTTATACACACAGTGTCAGGAGGCCAGTTCATTCATCTGAAGACGCTCCTGCTGTGTTGGGTAAAATGCCCAGAAATATTCGGGGCTGTGTTAACCACAATTCTCCGCTTCCACGTTCTGCCTGATGCCATATTTGGAAGCTGTGATTCCTTTGCTCCATGTGGCTGACTCAGAATTTGCATTTGCTTGATATCAGCATTGATTTCCTGTCCCTTTGGGTAGCTGTAATGGATGGAGTGGCCATGAAAAGTTCAGCAGAACAAGTAGTGAGAGTTAGTAAGCTCCATGGAGCAGTATCGAATGTCAGCCAGTGGCTGCTCAGATGTCAGGGATGCAGATTCAGATGCTGGAGTCTGGCAGACACATGACCCATGGGTTGCAATGCATTGTTAAAGAAGTGAAAACTACCCAAGTTATTCGTACGAACTCTGACATATTGCAATTGGCAGCCTCATGCTGGGTCTGCCCTAATCACTTGCCAGCATAAGTTAAGAATGTGATTTCACTTCTGATGATATTTCTAGACTAGCAAAAGACTTCTTTGAGGGAGTGGCCTACTTTTCCCACCCTCTCTGCCTCACAGCAAAATTTTCATATAACCAAGAGCCACAAGACTCAAAGTAGACCTCTCAGGAAACAGGATTGCTTCTCAGCAAGAGACAGTGGCTCCCTTCAGAGTCCCACTGGGAAGTGTCTTGAAGTAACCCATCTTTTTCAGACTCAGCTATCCCTGCTGGCTCATTTCCTGCCACAGCTAGGAATTTGGATTACCCAGCAACTCTCACATGGAAAGCCACACTTGGACCACTTACAGCCTACAAGGATGTTGAGTCACAGGATGCCATCCTTGTCCTGGGATGGGACTAGTGGAAAACTTTCACCCGTTTTGGGTGGGGAGTGTTTCATTAAGGGTAGAAGGTACAGGACTTTCTGATGCTGATGCTGAAGGGAGTTTGCCATCATGGTAATACCTGTAACAACTTCAGAAACATTTTCAAGGGTAGACTATGTGCATAACAGAAATGAAAGCTGTGACTTTGGCTGCCTTTGAAGCACTGGTACTTGCCGGCAGCTACCACACAGCTCATACAATTTTGTCTGCTTTCAGCACTTCTGAGGGCTTGTGTACACTGGTGGGTGCAGGATGCAATGCAGAAAGCCAGAGGTTCTGGGGGAGAGAGGTCACATGTAATTTTTGTTTGCCTTGCTGGGACTCTCAGAAGCCTTTGTCCTGGAGAAAAGCTAACTGCTGCTGTGATGTGATAGAGGCAGTGTGCATAAAGGCAGTTCCTGCTCAAGAGTGAGATGAGAGACAACAGCAGATACAGCTGATGAAATAAACTTTCTTTGTTGCCTCATCGAAAGCGGCACCAGCCTCAGTCTGTCAGTCTTTTATCAAAGCTTTTACATGCATTGCAGTTTTGAAGGAAAGCAACAAGTTGCCTCTATATCTTCTTGGGAATGCCTTCCCTAGCGTGGTGGCAGCACACGGAAAACCTGTGCCAACAAAAGTCCTGTGCCACTGAATATGAGGAAGGGTGCAGATGGGATGTTAAAAGTAAGAAAACTGTTTAAAGTAACACGACAAAGGAGGGCACTAAGTGGACACAAAGAGAAGGGCTGCATTTAAAAAGGATGAACTAAGAAAACAGTTGTGTCTGTCAGACTGCCGCCCATAGGGCTGGTAGTTCTCTTTCATTCTAGGACGAGTTTGAAGGTTCAGTTTCAAGCCATGTTTCTCCTGTACGTTTTAGTACCACAAACTATGCACACATTGCACTCTTCACCCAAGTGTCTTCCCCACAACATCCATTCCATTTAGTAAAATTGTATACAAGTTGCCATGGTAATCAGTCTCCAGATCCTGTTCTAGGTCTCAAAATAAATGGGAAAAACTATGAACATGTCATAACATTTTCAGGCTCACCCAAGAGTAGAAAGAACCTCTGGGAAAGAAATCCTGAAACAAGGGGAAAAGCAACATTTTATCCTTCTTGGCAGAGAGAATTCCAATTGTACAATAGCCTTTATCCCAGTGTGATAAAGAAGAGAGCAAGAGACAAGGAAAATGGCTAGTGTGTCACAAACACATCTGCTGGAGATGCAGAAAACCTTCTGGAGCAGATGGTCTTGAAAGCTTCTCACTGCATTTTGCACAAGCCTCAAAACTCTTAGCTGCTATGTCACATTCATGTCATCTATAGGAAATATAAAATATAAAACATAAACATTTTTGTTTTAACTAATTAATATATTTTTTCATCCCACACTTAAATAAGCTCAACCAGCCGTCCTGTACTGTGTGATAAAATTCAGGCTCTGCGGTGCTATGCAGATGCAAATGTTTGCAGCTATGTTGATGGATGTCTCTCCAGATAGTTTTCAAGAGCAGTGTCTAGACTTGAGGAGTGAGCACAGTGCACTTCTGACTCTGTCAGAGCAATTGAAGCATTTGTTAGAGCCTCTCTTGTCTCTTCAAGGGGACAGCAGGACAGTCAGCAAATATCCTTTCTTCTTCTGTAACTCTGTACAGGGCTTTAGATCAAAGGTTGTACAGGGAAAAAAAGGTTGTGTAGGAAAAGGGAGGAAAGTGTCTGAAAGCTGCTGGGAACCGCCTCTTCCATTCAGTTGTCAAATTTCCAGCTCTTTGTCACACTTTATCTTTGCACTTATGTCTGCTCAATGAATTCCTTCTCTTTCCTTTTGCTATTTCTATGCTGCTTCAGATGATGAGGACAAAGCTAAGCTGAGTCATTGACAGCTAACAGAAGAAATCATATTTCCATCAATATCTGTAGAGTCCATCAAACATAAAAATTCAATGTTTTTTGAGAACAGTCAGGAGTTCCAAGGAATTTGCACTACAGATCCTTCCAAACCTGAGCGTGTGTATCTGTATCATTTATTAGAAAAGCTTTGAAATACCATAAAGAAATAGCTCTTCCCTAAGAGGAAAAATTTGTCCTCCTGCAAAGAGCAAAGATAAAGCACACCGCTTTGGCAGTCCTCTAATGGTTTAAGAATTCAACTTCAATAGCAGATAAATGTCTCAGTTCTTCTGAAAAACATTACTGAACTCAGGAAGAAATGGATCTTTTCAGAGGGCAGTATATCCCACCCAAAATGGCTCAGAGAAGTCACTGCCATAAGAACTCATTTCACCTTGTGGAAAAAGTGCAATTAAGTACCTTTCATTTTTGGTACTTTACTCCGTAGCTCTCTGCAGCTGATTCTCAGTGTTTGTCAACATTAAATATTTAAATACAATACAAGTCTGAGTCAGCTTTTTAGATGAAGAGAGCAAAAGGGATCTTTTGACAACCTGACTGCTAAGCAATTCCAATCTTTGTTTCAGTCCTTAAAAAAAAATAAAAATTGGGACATTGATCAAATGACATTCATCACAAAGGAACAAAGTTTATATGTTAAGATTTGCACACCCTAATCTCCATCAGCCACATCCTGATTCTGCAGTAGATGTAGCTTCCTAGCCTTGAAATCAGAGATTACTCCACTGTAATTAGGGGCAACTAGGAAGAGTGGCTGTCCTTGGTGGTTTATGCAGAAGTCTTGAGTCCTTGTCTTTCTGCTCCCTGTAGAAATCTGGATGGTCATCAACAGGACTGAGGTGTCTGAGTGTCACCTGAGCCTTCTCACTTGTAGCAGTCTTTAGAAATCAACATATCTGTGCCATTTAAACCAGTCAGCAGTCTTGCCCCAAAGACTGATGAGCAAAATACTCACACAGTTTCTCTCATCATAATATATTTACTAATGTATTCTCCGTGGTTGATTTGCTGTCATGCATAAACTGCACAGGGAAGAGCTATGGACAAAAGACCTGCTTTTTTAAGTCATTCCACATAAGGGGAAGCCCGGTGATCCTTTCCAAACAGCAGCTGGGAAAGCAGGGCCAGAAAATGGCTGTCACGTTCCTGCTAGCTGAGAGCAGGGCTTGTCCTCTCTGACTCCTTAATTCCAGTCTGCCAGAGTAATACTACAGAGAAATGTCTTATTCCAGAAGCTGTTCGTGCATTTAATGAGAAGCAACCACAGTCCCAGTAGCCAGGACTGCCTTCCTTAAGGTGATACTCTGGCAGGTTTCCCACGGTAGTTCAGTAGCTTGGCAATTTCTTTTCTAAATTTACAAGCAATCTCCTGTTACATAGTGGGGCCAGCTTCTGGGATATCAAGTGGTTTTTCAGGTGTTGTATTACAGGGGGCTGGAAGCTTTTATTCACCAGGCAATGTACGTAACCGGTGTGTGTTCGGGTGACTGTGTCTCCAGTGTTTCTGCTCTAATTCGTTGCTCAGCTTTGCATCTTCCCTTGTCCCTGTCTCTACTTCTGGTTCCCACATATTAAAAAATTAAAACTGTATGGGGAAGAATAAGGCTTAGCTCAAAGAAGTGATGTCTCGCTTAATCACAAATCCCATGAGCACCTCAAAGGGACAGTGTTGCAGCAGGTTTGAAAACTGGTGGCACATCTAAACTCCAATTTATGACAAGGAAACTCGAAGTGTAAATGTAGTTCAGAGGACTGCAGATCAGTGACTGGTCCAGGGTGATGAAGAGATTCTGGCTCTAAAATGTTTAGGATTGTTCTTGTGTTGTTAGTATCTGTCTAACTACTTAGTTGAATTAAACAAAACATCTGAAAATGATCAGTCCCCCCCGTAAACGTCACTGTTTCATAAAAGAAGACTCTGACTTACCAAAGATTATAATATATACACATGTGTTTTATCTCTGCAAGATGTTTTCAAGAGGTTGAATAAGCCAGTCTATGTGCTGACATGAACTGTAAGCAGAAGATCAGCTTGAAATATTAGGCCAATAATATGGATAATATACATCCAGTTGCACTGCAATCCATCTCACTAGGTTACTCGGGTCGTGGTTTTGCCAACTGAAGTTAAAGTGCAACATCTGGGATAATCCCACATTTCACATGTTCTTGCTTTGTTTTCTCAGTGCTTTGGAGTTATTTGTAACTCCAAATGTTGACGAAGCTCCACCGCCACTGTCTTTGAGAGGAAGACATTAACTGGGCTTTTTCCCAACTTGGTCATTCCAGTGCTATCTAAGGGTCAAGAACAGCTGCGGAAGGAAAGCTCTCCCTCGAGCTCTGTCTCTACCCGGGTGGCAGATTCCTCTGTGGGGATCAGTGGCTATCTCAGAGTGTGCTTTGTATTTACCAAGTCATTTTTTAGAAGAAGACAATTTCTTTCAAAGGCCAGATCATTTAATGATCTGTCAGGGTTCCACTCCCCAGATGCTGCTCACCGTTCCTGTTGTCTTGCTTTTGTTCTGCTACAATCCTGCAGGGTGAATTCTGTGGCCCCACACTATCCTTATTCCAATTTATAGGAAAGATCAGATAAATCAGTATAGACTCGACTTCATTCTTGGGAACTCTTGAAGATAAGCTTAATTGTGCACTACGGGTTTTTTTTCACATGAGTTCATGATAGCAGGCCTGTGAAATAGTTCATGACCTGGCATCCACATCCAGTATATCTATGGCACTGAGAAAAATGAAGTGCTATACCCATGACCTCTAACATGGTAGATAATTCAGATAAAACTTGTAGTGAGCAGAAAACTCTCATTTGTCATAATTCTGGCACAGACTCCATAGCAGCAGAGAGGCTGATGGGTACAACATGAGCACATTTAAAAACTAATAAATCGTAGCAAGGAAATAGTTGAGTCATGTGTAATTTCTCCCCCCACTTTACTGTCGGGAACAGTCTTTATTTCTTAAGCATATCTTGTTAATGTGATGTTCAGCAACCAGTTGCAGAAGGGATTTTTAGTTTGACCAGAAAAGCAGGGAGCATTGTAGCATCTTTCCTTGGGTTGCCACTGCTCGAGGTTTCCAGTTACTCTTGTCTTCTAGCAAAGCTCCCTACAGAACTGGACAAGGTATTTTTGACAGAACTATAGCCTATTTGCAGCCACTTAATGGTTGTTGGTTTGCAATCAACACCGAGCTGATTGAATTAAAGGTATGATTATTCCCCTAATGGATTTAATGTAAAGCTTGTGTGGGCAGGTTTACATAAATAAATTTCTGGTAATGCCAATCTTAAATGGTTAGGAAAAGGTTTCAGATCAACAAAAGTAATTTTTAATTTAACCAAGTACTCATTATAGGTGGTTTTCTGCTAATTTAAAAAGTCATCTTAAGAACTCGAATATAGCTCAATAGGTTCCTGTATGGACAGGTTTCATTCAAGGCAGGGAGGAAGCATTAGCTGCTGGATAATCCACAAAACCATTAGCTTCTGACATCGCCACAAAGCAGAGATTTGTAACAACCAAGACACTTTCTACCATCATCAGTGTGAAATATTAATCTCACTTAAATCCACTGATCTTTCTGTTAAGATTTCTGCCCTGAATGTTTTGGGACACATGCAAACAGAGCAGCTCCTGGGAAAGTCACTCAACAATAACTCAACAAGCTCCTCCAGCTTCTCAGTCAGGGCTTTTGCTGGATTATTTGGCCATAGAAAGGTTTGACAATCAAACTGAGAGAAGGTCTCTCCTCAACTTGGACTATATGATTTGTGTCATCCATGGATTGGCTGGCAGGAGGAACCATTTTTTCCTCTGGACACAGTAGTATTTGGGAGTCCTGTATGGGCATGAAAGAGCCATCAGTGTTATTGATGAAAGTAAAAGAAGACCATAATAGGCATTATTTGTATGGGTGCAAGGAGGATGTTATATAGCAGTTGCTAAGGAAGCCCCATTTCCAATGGCAGTGGTGGATCAGGGAGAGCCCTAAGCCTGTCCATCTGTCTGTCACTCAGAATTAATTGTAATGCAGACAGCATGAGCTGGGCAATTCTTTCCTCTCAGTCCCTTGAAGCAGAGGTCTGACAGCAAAGGTCACTTTTTGGTTAATAGCTGTAGATGTATTTCTCTTCCCTGAATTTGTCCAGTCCCTTTCTGTACCTATCTGTGTTTACGTCAGATTCCTTCTGCTCCAGCCTGGGCTTCTGTCCTGTCCCCTGATGGTGAATTTTCTGGTGCTGCATCACCCTCCTCTTCTGCAGAAACACAGAGTTTCACTTCCCTGAGCTGCCACAATGGCATAAGCCTTGAAGGAAAAAACTCATGATTTTTAAAAAGGGAGGAGGAAGAGTAAGAAACTTGAACTGGAGAAGCAATGATATGATTTAACTTCCAGCAGCTTTTCCCTATTTGGTGTCCCAAAAATTTTAGGAGTAGATGAAAACCACAGCAGGCAGGTGATCAAACGGAGTACTTTGCCTCCTAAATCAATGTAGGGAAGAAGGACTAGCTGGCATTTGTCACGCCCGCCAATTTGGTTGAAGTGGAATTTGAACCACGCTGCTGGAGATATTGGACAATTTTCTTTCATCTGGTTGTGGGTCGTGTCACATGGTCACCATATGTGTTGTTCTCCAGCACACACACACACACACCTCTCACTCTGCACAGCTGTCAAAACAAACATCAGCTGCCTTTTTTCAATCCAGGAGAGTTTCAGCTCTGGTAGTAGTGGAAACCCCTTTTCTAACAGGGTTTCACATTGCAGATTATCTTTAATCCAATTCATCTCTGACTGATACACTTTTTGGAAGACTGTGACCCATCTGCAGAGTTTGTTAGATGGAAACTTCTGTCAGCTGTGCTGAAACCGCTTTCTCTGCTGGGCTGTAATAACAAGGAAAATCCTGTAATGATCTTCCTCAACCATTGAAGGGCTTTGTTGTGGTCATGAACAAATCTGAATTTATGGCAAGAACATTAGGTTGTATACAAGGAATAGATTTTACTGGACCTATTGAAGTCATGCATATTAAATTGGGCTCTTCTCAGTTCTTCTAGAAATGAATGCCAGAAAAATACTTTTTTGTCATTGCTGTTTTTAAAGTAGTGCTTAGCCTTAGGATTGCACCAAAGACCCAGAAAGCCCAAGGCAAATGTCTGTCACAATGCAAAGAAATGGAGACCTTTCTAATCCCTCAGGTGGAGGAGCCAGTCACAAACTGCTGTCTTGTCCTAATATCTCTAGGAAAGGGATCAGAGCCACAGTACAGCACTGAGAGAAGGGCTGGAATGTTGGAGAATGCTGTTCTGATTCAGGCCACTGTGGGATGTAAAATGCAACAAATGTTTTGGGGTTTTTTCTTTCCTTCTTTTTCTCTCTCTCTTTTTTTTTTTTTTTTAGGGTACAGCCAGCTACCCCAAAAAGAAACCTGACCCAAAAAGTGAAAAATACTGTGGCTAGAAGTTTCCAGTCACGTTGCAGTCAAAGCCTGGGCTGATGGATGAGGTAAGATGCTGTTGGGGAGGAACAGAAGTGATCTGTGCTGTTGTGCAGTGGCCACAGCAACTGTGTTTATAGCTCACTGGCTGAGTGCAGGGGCAGGGATTCTTTGCTTCATTCCTTACTGGTGTTTCCAGGCTGGGTACGGGATTCCTCCTACCTTCAGTGGGCCTATGAGTAAAACCACAGCAGCTGTGGGAGTGCTGGGGAAGGAAGCAGTGCCAATAAATGACACATTTCCCTCTGCCTGATACCCCACCTCCCGCTTTCCAGGAGAGTATTCAAGTAGGAGGCAGGGGAGGCAGAAGAAGCATTTGTCCTGAGATGCCACAGTACCTTTCAAATCTTCTAAAGGCCAGAATTTTCTTTATGTTTTTTTTTATCCCTGTGGCCATTTAACACTGACTGTTCCTTCTTTAGCCACACTAGCCCTGCAAACACCCTTGCTTCCAAATGCTCGCTTTATAGCCATGGTTTTATGCCATCGTTATGACCACAAAATTTTAGAATTCTGATAGTAAAGATAGATGACTTGTGTCTCTGACACTGTTCATTCTCTTCATCTTCTTACAGAGGTGAATTCTCTGAGAGCAGTGGACTCCTTGTTTTGGTAGATTTTATTAAAATGATGCATGGGTTTTGTGTGTGCAGGAGGATGTATTTGTATGTGCTGATTTATGTTTGCTTTACAAGAGGCCTCCCAGTTCAAAACCACCCAAAACTGCTGACTTCCAAAAACCAGTGTGTAATCGATGGATTTCCTCAGGGTTTAGAAGGGATGGGGAGTGGGGGTCCTTGGCAACTGGGCTGAACTCATGCTGCTGGATTTTGTATTACTACTTCTCTTTGTCTAAAAGGGAAGCCCACAAACCTCAGACGAGCTCTAGGACTGAGCAAGCTGCTGTACAAACCCATCCCAACCAGACATAACTGTGCCCAGATGAGCTGGAAACATGATCGTGATATCTACCTTTTTACTAGTTCATTGTATCTTGACTTCAGAGATTTTCTTGCAAGCCACAATCATATTTCTACTTAAATTTTTGCTTTCATTAGAATGCAATAAGATAGCAATGGGTAAAAACAGTGAACATTTTAAAATGAAAATGTGTTTTGAAAAAAGAAAAAGTTCTTCCATAGAAAACAAATACTGGAAAATATAAATAATAACAGAGAGAATAATGGCATAAGAGAATTCAGCAGTTTATTGCAGAACTGTGCTAACAACCTAAGAATTCAATTTTTAACAACCACAACATTTAGACTTCAAGAGACACTCTTGGTGTGATTATTTATCCTGCTTCTTACAATCTCAGGGACTATGGGAGTCTTCCAGAGGGTAAAAGTTTCCCCTGTAGAGTAAATCACAGGCAAAGCAGGCAATTCCATTTATGCAGGAGGAGCAGAAGCTCAGAGACATTAAAGGTGAGACATCTGAAAGTGCTCAAACAATGCCCCCTTTGAAACATTCTTTGACACCATCAGAGTTAGAACAAGTAACATACCCTTTGAAGATACCTCTTAAAAAGCTTTCCAAAATCTGCCAGTAATTTGAACCTCTTCTGTCCCTATCTCGGAGTACAGAATCCATCCCTTCCCTCTCTGGCAGCGTCAGCAAGGCAGGAGCTACTTTTTCTGTCCCATTCTCAAGGCCGTGGCCCCCAGCACTACACTCCGTGCACGGCTATTCCCCTGTAAAAAGCCCAGTCAGTTTTTTTCCAGAGCAAGGTGTAGGATCCTCAGGCCAGCAGATGTGTTATCCCTTTTGTGGCATCGGGCAGCAGGAGCCTCCAGCGTGGTGGCTGGAGGATGGTGGGGCTGGGCCCTGCTGACACAGAGGCCTCCAGCTGGCAGCAGTTCAGAACCAACATATTTGGCTTTTGTGTAATTACGCCTTAGTTCCAGGGATATCTCAAAGCTGGAATGGCATGGGAAGCCTTCTTCCCCCAGCTGCCTCCCTCCCCCAGCCCATCTGAGGAGGGCTTGGCATTCTTGGGTTGCTAAAGTGCTGTGTGGATATGTGTGTGCAGATATTCCTGTGCTAACAGATATGTCGGGAAAGGAACCTCCTGTTAAGTTAAAATGCAACCAGGAGAGGCTTCCCTGCAAGATCGTGTATGTTTTCCTTAAGATAAGGCTTTAGAGGGATAATATCATTCCCCACAAAAAGATTTTTCAGCTCCCATGACACCTGAAGCAAACAAATGTCTTGTGGCCCAGCATTGATAGATGCAACATTAAAAGCAATTTGATATCCTCTCCAAGGCTAAAAGGAAAGAGCCTTCTCACATGCTGTACCGAGGGACTCATGATGAAGGAGTTTTCTTCTGCCAGCCCTGGGATTCGTTCTGCTGTCTTCCATTAATGTAAGTTTGCTGATGTGGAGGGAGTTGCACCACTGAGAACATGAAGAGAATGAAGCTTTCTGTTGTGACAAGACCTGGAGGAATAGTAGATGAAAAATGTTCCCTGAAAGAATTGAAAATTTCCTTTAGACACAGAGAAATCACTTCCATGTCAGCCTTCTGCTCCTTTTCCCCTCATTGAATGTTAGTCGTTCCCCACATCCGTTTATCTCCTGTCTTCATCTTACCCTTTCAGCCGCTCCATTCTCCCAGGCTTGACTTGTTGCTCCTTTGTGGGAGGAGAGCCTGAGGCACAGATTCTTCTCCATCCTCATATCACTGCTGCATTTGTGGATGTGGTTTCATGCCAATTCATCTGTTTCTATGGATATATGAAGTGTCTGGAAATGGCCTCCAACTCCTAAAGCTTTACTTGTGTATTCTTCTCCCTAGACTGCTCTTGTTCCTATCAGCATGAAGAACTTCTGTTCTGCTTCCCTGAGCTTTCCAATCCCTGGAAGTGACTGTGACGTTTTTTTCTTGGTTATCCAGACTCAAAGGATCATTGAGCATGATCAGTTCTCTCAGACAACCCCTGCGACTCTTCCTGCATTGCAGGATCTGGCCAAAGCACCATTCCTGGGTGAAAGGAGCACCTCTGTTTAATTAAATATTTGATTAAATAATGGAACTCCTTGCCGTATGATCCCATAGAAGTGAAAGGTTTGTATAATGGCAAAATCTGGGCAAAATGCATGGAAGAAAAATCCACCATGTCCTTTTAAATCCAAAGACTTTACCACTGGCTCCACCTGGACTTATGATTTCTGATATTTGGAGACATGTTTTAGAAAATCAGGACTGTCTTTGTTTTGTTCCATGACTACCTGGTAGCTCTTTGTACATGGGTGCCTTGGGTGAAAGCATGTATTGGTGGATTGGCATCAGGCCTGAGCAGCTCCAGGTGTGATATCCACTTGCAGTTCTTTTTGCAATAACCCTGCCCAAATCCTTCTCTTGCTCTCTTTACCCCACTGACTTTCAGTCTCGTCTATCAGTGTGTTGCAAGAATCTTTTTTCCCTACAGCCTCCTTCCAGCTTTCTGCTTCTGCTTTTCTTCTTTCCTTCCCACTCAATCTCTCCCCCACATCGTGCTTAATAGTTGGGGGAGAAAACAGTTCCTTATCATGTAAATCTGCAAAACCTCTTAGGGTTCAAGACAATTTACATCACAGAGGCCGTGCACCTTAAAGCAATCCCGACCCCTCCGGGGGGAGCTCACGGAGGAAGTTACTCATTTTGTGGTTCAGTCAGTTTGCCCAATGATTTCACATTTCAATCCACAGTTTGCTAACCTCTCCTTTGGAAACGCTGATGAAAATCTTGTGGAGCTCAGTTTGGGGTTTCTGGATTGTAGTCCCTGCAGGTGACTTTTACTTTTCGGGCTGTTTGGCTTCTCCTTTTCCCCGGGGGCTGTATTCCTGCCTCCCCAGCAGCCGGTTGTGCAACACAGGGTGCAGTGATTTACAGTCTGCCTTTGCACTGACTCACTCAGGGCTGGATTCAGGGCCGAGGTGCAGGACGCTCCTCGTTGTTTGCCAGGGAAGCCAATCCTTTCCTGTGGTTGCAATGCCGCCGAGGGGAGGCTGATAAAAATCACTGCATTGTTCTTCCCTGGGATCCCTGAGGACAATGCCTTGGGGGGGAACTCCTGAAGGTATCTTTTACCAGTGAGCAAAGCAACTAAAATAAAAGAGTCATGGAAGCCTCTGCCTAAAGCTCAAATTGAAGCTTGCTTCCATCCTGCTTTATTTTGCAGGCCATTAAATGTTTGCTTTTGATTTCTTGCTGTTCAAGACACTGGGGGATGAGGAGAGAGGTCAGTCAGTTAAATGTACACTTGAGCCCTCTTCATTGCCTTTTATTTTCTTTATGCTTTCATTTTGTTGCCTAATTTGTGGCAGGAGCTTTCTGGAACTGGATTTGTCCTATTTTTTTCTCAGGATACAGACTGGACCTCTAAAACTTTGTCAGAGTAGCTAATACCTGTTGATGTTGATTCAAACCTACAGACTTTTAAAATGTTACCAGTTCTTAATGGATATTCGGTTATATTTCTTCTTACAAATACCAGTGATTTTCCTTCAGATGATTTGAAAAAAAATCATACTAATGCTGACATCAGTAATTACATTTAGGTCAGCTTTCACCTGAAATATCTTATAGCCAGCGTGCAGGATACAGGTCCTGTATCCTACTCATAGTGCGCATATTAGATCTATCAGAGAGTCTACCAGGAATTCAGCTGCTAAACATTTGAGAAGTGTAATATGGCATTAGGTGACCCTTTCAAGAATAGCCAGTTCTCAGGAAGGGTCTGGAACACTTCGTTGGGGGAAACTGTGCTTGCTAAAAACCTCCAGAGGTTCAAAGGAGAACTGGACAAGTCCATGGGTAAAAAAATCTAACCAGAGCTATTAAATACAAAGCAACCAAGCCTGGTTCAGGGAAGCCTTGCAGGCTGAGGGGTTTCAGAAGTGTTGCGCTATATATTCTCTGTTCCTATTATTTTCCTCAAGATGTCTGTTGTTCCCTACAGAAGTGTCACTAGCCCATTCATACAAAATCTAAGAGCAATACTTTACAAAGAAAGTTTAAAGAAGAAGAAACTGAGGAGAAATCAAACAATTACAGAGATAATAAATTAAAGAATGAGGCATATTATGTTGTTTTTTTTTTAAACCCTAAGAACATGAATGCAGAGAGAGACACTGAAGGGGACACTTCTTATGAAGCACCAACCACTCCCTGACATCGTCCAAGGAACTCCAGCAGCAATCTAAGACTGGAGACGGGTGGGACTTGGTAGAAAACACTGGTCTGACAAGGTGACTCTTCTGTGTCCATCCTGCTGAGCTCATTGTCACGAATATTTCATGAGATTCCAGACTTCAAACCCATTTTACTGGAGGGGAAGTGTGGCTGCAGGACATTGTGTTTGAATAACCTATTTCACCCTCATGACTCATAGATTGGTTTTTGCCTTGGGTTTTTTTTTCTTCTGCTTTTCCTAGAAGATGAGCTTTCATCTGATACCAGTTCAAAAGTGATTTAACTTTAGTTTTGTTAAGACTGACCTCGTCCTATATTTGTCCAGCACTGGTTGCTGAATTAAAGACCCCTTATTCTGAACATCATCTTCATATGTGATATGCAGAACAGACATCTCTTAGCCCAGAGCAAGAACCTCATTATTGGCAGGAAAAGTCTATGGGCTTTCTGGGAGCCATTTTCAGAAGAAATGTTTGCCTAAAACTTATTATCTGCTTGATGTCTTTTTTGTCCATCTGCCTGTGTCCTGGGTTTGAAAACGCATCCCTGAATGTCGGTCTTTATGTGGCCCTTTTGATGTGTGCTGCTGACCTGTGAGCCTCACCTCTTGCAAATGAAGGGATCCCTGCACCTGCACTCCTGGCAGACCTGTTCCGTAGGTGAAGGAAGGCAAAGGGAAGGCAGCAGACCTTGCAAATGCAGCTGGTTTATCCCAGCACTGGTTCAGTGGGGCAGCTTTGCAGGCAGTGGGGACATGACCCAGCTGGAGAGACCCACGGCTCTACTGCAAGGCTGGGAGAAGGATGAGCGTTTTTCCTTGCACTCAGTTGAGCCAGCACTGGGGAGGAGCTGTGTGAGAGGATGCTGGGGGATGCAGCTGGGCCACACTGGCCTGAAGGCAGTGCCTGTGGCTCTGGTGGACTGGGAACAAAAGGATGTGCTGAGCATGGGTAAATCAGGAAAGCAAGGCCACCTGCCTTCCCTTTCCACCCATGCTTGAGAGTCTGTAGCTGAGCAAAACCATGAAAACTCCTGATTGAGGCCGAAGCAAAATGAGTGGAAACAGGGAAAGCAATGGAAGGTGGATGAGTCATCTCTTTTGAGGGGTGTCATAGCGTAGTGGTTCCCAACATGGAGTGCCAGCACCAAGTTAAATTGGACAAGTCTCCCAAATCATAAACCTAAGTTTGAATGGCTGTAAAGTGTTGTTGGGTGTGCAGAGAACATGTTGCAGGTGAGGATAAGGTCCCCATCTGACTGCTCTGCTCTCTTCATTTCTGGGCACTAAAGCACAGGTCATAAGAGGCTATAGCACCTGTCCACTACTATTTTAAAATTAGGATTCCTGTGTTGTTTCTCAATGTCCTCAGCTAACCCTATATGCAAAAAAAAGGTAGAGTTATGGCAGGATACAGGTAGGGGCAGCCCAAATGGAAAAGAAGTCGAGGGAGCCAAATTAGAAATAGAGAGCTTTGGAATTTCAGCCAAGTTCCAGAGAAATCCCTGGCAAAAGGTTTGGTGTTGGCTGCCTTGGAAAGGTTTGAATATCTTGAAGTTGAGAAGTCTGAAAAAGTAATCCAGAATATCTTGATGCAGAGCAAGGTGACAAAATGAAGGATGCATCACTCTGTAATTACCTCATCAAAGTGCTTTCAAATGACTGTGGCCTTAGTAGCACTTCCAAAGCCAAAGGAGGGATTAGGACCTCTGTCTTCTTGGATTTTGTGCAACAGGAAGAGTCTCTGCCCTGCAGACCTGCTATATAGGGGCTGGACTTTTATGTGAGGGCTGAGGAAAGGTCAGCCTGATAGCAGGCAAGATTCTCCCAACCAGTGGGAGCAAAACCAAACCCTCTCTGGGGAGAAGCTGAGTTACGCAACGGGGACCTGTGAGAAGGTACTGAAATTGAATCCTTGAGACTTTTGCTCATTGGCCTTAGAAAAACACTTGTGTTGGAAGGCTCCGCATTTAATTGCTGGGGAAACTTGATCAGAGCAGAAAGGAGATTCCCAGCCTCTGGCTAAACTGTTGGCTTTACTCAGTGGTTTTGTATCAGCCATGTGCTTCTCAGAAAGTTCCTTTCAGGTGCATCTTTCCTGAAAGATTAAATGCCTCTGTGCAGATTACAGTGCTGGGGATTAATTGCCCCCTGAGGCAGAACAACTGATCTCTTAGGCCATGTGCACAGAATGCAAACCATGTATAAAGCAGGAAGCAGAGAGGGTTTGCTACACAAAACAATTGAGAAACATATTATTTAAGGATAATCTAATCTCTTAAGGAAGAGAAATAGGGAAAGAGTGCAGAGCAAAGTCTGTCCTAGGCAATAAGAAATAAGTGGTCTTAGAAACTGGCACCCGAATTCCAGTTGGTGCAGGAATTTGGGCTTAATCCAATTCCACTAAAGTTGATGGAAAACTTGTGAATGTTGCATCTTCCATGCTGCAAGAACTGAAGAGTCGTTTGAAAGATGGGAGACGAGTGGGAGTAAAGGTTGGTGAAAATAAGAGAGAAGCCTGAACTAAGAAAGTTTTCAAACGAGGAGACTTGAAGGGTCTGGAATTGAGCATACCAGTTTGGACAGTTACCAAGAGAGAGTAACTGCCTCAATATTTTGATCATAATCTTGCTTCCAAGTCTGGTGTGCCTGCCCTCCCTTTCCCAAATTTATTTAGGTTCACTGAGAGCAACTTCCTAGATCCCTTCTATTAACTGGCCACATCCACTTTCGTGCAAACCCTCGTGCAGCTCTGTGTAGTATTTCAGCCTCGGTAGGTGCTTCAGGTGCCCTGTCCCCTCGGGTGCATCAGGCTGTTGCTGGGGTGGGACTGCCTGAGCCCCTTTACCCCATCAGATGCGGAGATGAACCCAGAAAAGGCTCTGCCTGTAGGACAGAGATCCGTGGGCAGGAAGATGGGAGCAGATGATATCGGGAGTTCACTCAGAGATTAAATAAACCACGGTGATAATACAGCAGGACCTGTGGTTCTGGCAGACAGCACACTTCTCACATGACACTGAGTCACTCTGGGGGCTTGTTTTCTTCCCGTCCATTTACCTCTCATTTAGCGCTGCCGGTGGGTAAATAGTGAAATGGGATTCTCAGGGTGTGATCTTTACAAAGGCCACTGAAACACTTCCTCCGGAGAGCGCTGATTGGAGACAACTGGGACTAGAGGGGGAGGAAGTGTCCTGTTTGAACTTCTTGGTGAAAAATGCAGATTCAGTGACACCAAACTGTAAATTAATTTCATTTTCTGTTGTAGAAGGGTAAAAAAAAAAAAAAAAAGAGAAGTCAAAACAGTTCTTTCTGTTGCCAAATTGAATGCTTGTGTTTTCCCATGTGAAGACACTTTTCATGTCAAAGATTATTTTTTATTTCTTGTTTGAAATCTTGCAATGGAAAAGAAAATATTTTAGCTGATTTTTTTCCCATTTCATCAGATACTTGAGAAAGAAATTTCAGATCAAGCCAGCATTTTATTTCAATATTTAATTTGGAAGAGGCAGGAAACTGAAATACCCACCATTCCAACAGTTCAGATTAGAATTCAAATATTCTATTTCCATGGAGCTCCCACTCCTCATCCCAGGAGTCCGTAGCCCCCTGCACAGTTACTGGGGAGGACAGGATAAGCACCTGGCCAGTGCACTGAAAAATGAGTGTCTGGTGCCCTCTACGGGTCCATCAAACCGGTGGGCCTGAGTCTGACCCCCGAATTCCAGTTTTTATGCCTGAAAATCAGATTTAGGAGATCATAAATTAAACAGATTACCCCTCTGACAAAGAAAAATCGATGAATGACTTGCAAGTTCTTCTTGAAACAAAATTTGAAACTGAGTTTTAAAAATGTGACTTTTGCCCCAAAATGCAGGATCATTATTTTTTTGAAAGACAAGAGCTAAAAAAAATTAAATTATTGTCTCTTAATCAGGTTTACTATGTCATGAATGCAATGAGACAGATCTCTCACAGGCAAACAAGGCAACAGGGTCTTTCTCAGGATATTCCTCTTAAACTAGACCTGTACAGAAGGTGCAAAGTCCCTCTATCTGCATGCCCGAGCTGGCTTAATTTCCTCAGTTTGGGCAGAGCCAGTGACAAAGCCGACTTTCTGAGCAGGCTGTGCCCAGGGGCAGCCTTTTGTATTTAGCAGCTGGAGTCAGTGTGTCTGTGCTGGCTGCGGAGCTGGGAGCCCCCGAGAGCTGCTTCAACCTGACAGCGTAGGAACAGCTCTGGTTTGCAGTAAAATACTCGAGGTGGAGGGAGCTGAGAGATGCCGAGGGACTCCTAAGGGGTTTTTTGCAAATCAGTTTACAAAGGTGCCAGAAATAACATGGAGAGCTGGCCGGGATGAGAGCAGTTTTGGGGACTGAGACTTCCTGTGCAGTGCTGATAAAATAAGCTCTACTTACCTTTCCCTGCTTCCATACACTGATGTGGCTTGTTACAAAGTTCATCTCTCCCAGCCCTTCTTTCTCATTTATTTCCTCCAATGAAAAAATTTCCCGTGGAGCTAGCATGGGAGATTTGATGGGCAGACTGGAAAACGGATGGTCGCTATGCTCAGACCTGGCAAAGCCTGAATTACGAGCAAGTATAAAATCTTCCCTGTGCAGATTTTGTATTGTGCGTCTAAGACCTGTGACTCTCACTGGTTCCCAGCCTCATTCAGGGTCCGTGGGACAACCAGGCTCTTCCAAAACATGGGTTGTGAAGGATAATGAATAGGAAGCCAAGGGCAGGGTGTGGACCTGAGCTTGGGCAGGAGAAGGGACAAGACAGCGATGGTGGTGGGCTCAGTGTCCCTTGCAGCCAGAGGGTTCCCTGACTAAGCTCACGGTGGCTGCTGTTTCCTGACTGAATTCTAGCAAACCTTTTACAGGAAAGTGACCCAAATCCCCAAACTCTTGATGACATCTAGGCTCTGTCAGCATGTGGGGATCCCATTGAATTTCTGTGGCTGGAGCCCATCTTCATGTTGCCAGCAGCAACTTCCCATCATCCCATGCTTTGCCAGCACCAGTCCTGAATGGAAGAGATTGTATATTCACCTAGAATTGAGATTTTTTTAATTTGACAGAAAGTAAGAGTGGTGCATATAGAGTCAAACTTACAGGGCCTGATTGATTTGAAAAGAGAGGGAAGGGAAAAAAGTCTTAGGTGCGGTTTACCTTGTAAAGTATGTGTTTCCCTGCTGGTAAGGTATGTATATGAGTTTCCCTCCAATTCAAAGCAAGCTCTGTTCATCTCTTAAGCTCCTGTGTTGCCAGGATGGGCACTTTAGGAGGGAGCAATCCATTCTGTGAGAGTGAGCAAGGAAGAGCGAGGTTGCAACGTGCAGCTGACCAGAGACATTTCCCTGCTGCAGGTTACTGGGTCAGATGGTGTGGCTCAGCACTGGGCTTCTTCAGCAGTGCACAGACCTCAGTGCCTGGAATGGTTTGCAAATGATTTAATCAGATGCCTCGTGTGTCACTGACTGATGGACCCCACCTTCTGCTGACCCGAATCATATGAGAATTCACCACTTCCCGTGGTAGTTTGTCCTAAAATTAATCATTCTCTCCGTTCAAAATGTGTCTTTTATTTCTGTTTCTGGCTTTGCCTTTCAGGCACAGACTGTAACTATGCCTTTCTCTGCTGCCTGAAAGGGTCTATTCACCTGAGGTGTTTTCACTGGGTGAAGATATTTTTATTTCTTCTAATCGACTCGTCTCAATACATTTTGATAACCAATCAGGCTGTAAATTAATTGTTAAGAAGGGTGTTGTCTATCCCTTTACATCTGGTATTGTGTTTTACCCTCCCAAAAAACTCCCTCCAAACTTTGATACGCATTTTAATTATTCACACAAGAACTGGTCTTGGTATTGTACCAAGACCACACAGAGAGAGAACCACCTGCCTTCATGGCTGTCTGTTCCTCTGTTGATCTAGACAAGTAAAAGTGATGTATTTAGTTTCTTTCTGTTTTGTCAGTCCATCCTCTCCAGACTCTTCCACAGATCTCAAATAACTAAGCTTTGCCTAAAACATGCCTTTATTGATGTGTTGTAATGGCAGTTTGTATGTGGAATGTTGCATTGTGTACAGTCAAATACATACCCAGAGTTTGCACATTGCAGTTGCCAGCCATCTCTCCAACTGATTGCAGGTTTGCTTATCAAACTCTCTTTTCCATAAAACATTCTTGATTGGCATTAGTTTTATTTTCAGACTTCCGTTCTTTCTTTACCTTTCAGCTGAATCATCTATCAACTTCTACATTCTTTTTGCCTGGGCTGATTTCAGGCTCCCTGGATGAAAATTGGCAGGGTAAACCACTTTTTCTTGCTGAAACTCCCCCTGTGTTTACCATGTGTCAGTCGTCTTGAATTTCTTAGCTTTTTAGGACATGCTAATCATGTACTGACATTTGGCTAAGTCTTTGGGAGTTTACATGTGCACATAGACCAGACAGGAGGTGAATCCTCCTTCTCGATATTGCTGTGCTCCTTCTGAAGTGTTCCAAATCCAGAGCTAAACTACTAGCTGAATATTTTTTCTTTTCTCAGTTGTTTCTTATCAGCAATTTTACACTCTGCAGTCAGGTAACAGACAATTGTTAGAAATTCTGTTATCACATTCTTGCTTAAGCATTTGTCTTTGGCTTCCAATCTGCCAGCAGTAAGTTTCCTGATATCTTCTGCATCCTTTATCAGTTACCTTCAGTTCACAGCTTCTAACTGATATTTAATGCTGATATTCTTTCTTCTAAAAATGGCTTCACGTAGCTATTTCTATTACTGCTGGGTTTTTGTCTGAATTTGGCTTTTAGCCAAAACTGGCCTTGTTCCTTGATTGAGAAATTAGTGGTTTATTAAAATATAAATAAATAGAGAGGAGGAGGTGGTTAATGATGCAAAAATTGGCTGAAATAGTGATCCCCTTAAAAAATAAGTCCTGTGCCAAGAAAAATACATGGAGTCAGGTCAGAAAGACCCAGTCTCAATAACTGTGTTAGGAGAATGTGAACTTGCAGAGATAAGAAGTTACTGCACATCCCAGGTTGTTTAGGGAATAGCTTAATAAACATCAGCCTTTGATGGGAGGAAGTGAAAGAGCAGAGGAAAGCAGCACAGTCCATCTTCAAATTCAACAAAAGAACTGCAAATACTGCAATTGCAGCAACTGATCTGTTCCAGACCTGCCATACCTGAAGTGAATCTTCTTGTCAGATTTTTACTTTTATTTTAATAATGCAAATCAGCAGTACAGGTTTATAAAAAGTTCATTTTGTCTGGCAAACCTGTATTTTTTTATCAGAGCTCATGGATTTTAGGGAAATGTATCATCACAGTGTCTTGCAATGAAACCTACTCAGGTAATTGATGCAAAGTTATCTTGGAGAGAGGTACTGCTGCTGGGCTGAAAATGCTCTCTATGGAAATAATGAAAACAGACAGCTTTAAGATGCAGGCAGGATTTCTTTTTTGTGGGTCACTGAAGAGATCAGTATAGATCCAGGTTCTCGACTTGCAGAGCTGATTTTAAAAGAAACAAAAAGATTTTCAAGATCATTATGTGTTCTTGGTCATGAATTCTGCTGCAGTCTTCAGCTGCGAGGTGGGATCATGGCTAGTAAAGATAGACATGTGTTACTAAAAAGAAAAATAACACAGGAGGGAGAGAAGCAGGCAAGCAAGGAAGCAGGCTGTGGAGAAAATAAATCTGAAGCCAATCTATTTAGTAGGAAATATAGGGAAAATAAACTTATGCAGAAGCAAGACTGGTGGA
The DNA here is from genome assembly GCA_013397845.1 of Melanocharis versteri. Classification (NCBI taxonomy): domain Eukaryota; kingdom Metazoa; phylum Chordata; class Aves; order Passeriformes; family Melanocharitidae; genus Melanocharis; species Melanocharis versteri. The sequence continues at coordinate 619,386 of VZTG01006023.1, forward strand.
AACATAGGGGTGTTTCCAGAGGGATCATTCTGGCACATAAAATGACCCAATGGGATGCCAATAAAACCCCCATAATTAAAGTTTTGAGGCTGCTTGTGCAAAAAGCATCATCTTATAGAGTAAGGAAGTAATCAGCTCCTCTGATATTGAAGGTTTTTCCTGAGCTTGACAATTCTGTGAATCTGTGAATCTGTTGTGGCTGTATCTGGCATTGGGACCAAACACTGAATTCCTAATATTGGCAACTTGGAGACAGTTCAGAGAAGAGCAAGGAAAAAAAAATTAAAGGAGCAAATTTGTTGTTTTACATGACTAATAGCCCATGCTGAGTCCAGCAGAGTTACTGTGTGTTCACACCCTGAGTGGGTGAGACCACAGCCTGGGGCTCTCTTCTCACCATGAGTCTTTAGTTCCATGCACAGAAGACATTCCTAGGCCCATTTGGCTGCTCCTCTCTGTCCTGGGCCAGTGTCACAGTCAGTGAACCTCCAGTACACAGCATCACAGAAATATAGGCAACAAAGGCTATTCCATGGGAAGGTTTCCTGATAGCATGATGTATTCAGAGGATGGACGTTCCAGGAAGTGAAGGGGTAAAGAGCAAATGCCATCATTAAAATGGCGTGATAAGGAGTCTGAGTTACCAGGATAGGTTGGTGGATCTGTTCCCTCTATTTCAGTCAGCTGTGCCTTGGTGCTGCTGGATCTGCAAGTCCCTGGAGAGGCTGGGGGTTTGTACTCGCTGACTGCTGTGCAAGGGCTGGAAAGTCAGTATGGGGTGGCCTTATAGGCAGGAAACAAGACTGAGTTTTATAACCCCCCAAGACAGCAAATACTTATTTCTGACCTACACCTGCTTTCCTGACTTTTTCATACTGCACTGTATCATTACTCTTAGCCTGAGACAGCTCAGGATGTTCTTCTGTCCTAGCCAAAGTTGTCAGCATTGTGCCCCACAGCTGATGTCTGCCTTGAGCAGGGGTTTATAGAATTTCTTCAGAGTCTTTCAACTCTACTGTGTCAGAGCGGGCCATCAGAGATGGCTTTGAATTTGCTGTTGACTGACACATGCCCAGATTTTCTGAAGAGCAGAGAAGGATTTGGCAACACTCTGAGATCTCAGTTGCGGAGATCTCATCATGCCCTTCTGTGCCAGCCAAGACTCGGAGGCGTTGCAAGAAGGATTGACCAGACCACTTGCCATGACAGCTATAAATTGTCCTGTCTTTTCAGGCAGACAAAAGAGCAGTGACAACTGTATTGTAGGCATTTGCTTTTGTGTGCAGTTGGATGTTGCCTTGATTCCAGACACACTGAATTCATCTCCCCAGGGCTGCCCTGGCTGGTGCTCGGCGCTCATGCCTTTCCAAGGCAGCACATTGCCAGGGTAGCAGTTTCTTTACCCATGTCAGTACAACATTGTCAACTGCCTTTATACGCTTGCCACCGAGGCCTTTCTTCCCCTGCTGCTGGCATTCATCCTCCTTAAGCAGCTAGTAATGATCAGAACATTTCTGAGAGTGTGTACAACCAAGAAATGATTGTTAGAAGACGACAGATTGCAGGCCAGCAGCTCTGTGATTTTTTTGTCCCATGAGAATGGCTGCAATGGACCAGACCACAGTTCCATCAATCCCAGGATTTTGTTTCCAGTCGTGGCTCAAAGAAGGGAACGAGTAAAGGATATGAGAAAAGGTCAAGTGTGTAATACAGCTCTCCCTAATGCATTCCTGACCTCCAGCTGTTATCATTTTGAGCTTGCTAAGGCAGGCACAGGCTGGTGGCAACCTCTGTGGATTTCTCTTCTATGAAGTTGTTCACCCTCCCCTTGAGTCTCTGTAAATTCCTGATGTCTGCAATGCCTTGTAGTTCATCCATCTTCTGTATGCAGAGATACCTTTTTTGACATTTTCCTCTTTGCCTCTAATAATGGCATTTACTGTCCTTCAGTGTTTGTAGTGTTGTACTCCACTGGGTAACAAGTCAGAGTGACACACCAGTGATGTGCACCTGCACAGAAATCTACTCTGGGGTATCAGTGTTTACCCCCCCAGCTCACCCACCCAGAAGAAAAGACTACTGACTTTATATTTGCTAAGTGATATTTGCTGCCAATAATAGATCTGCAAGACACTGTCCTAATGACCGCAGTCACTCTCCAACTTCAGGTATGCCTTAGATATTCCCTCTTTACAGATTCTCTCTGCAGTGTGCATCATTCTGAAAGGAAATAAATCAGAAGGGCCCCCCAGGGTTGGGCTGGAACACCAGAAAGAGAACTGTACAAGGCATTGTCTCTTTTTTTCTTTTTTTTGTGTAATCTCGAGAACACTTTGTAATTTTCTTTCAAACAAACAAGGGGAAATGAATGGGAATTATGCATATTGTGTTAAACATTTCCTTGGTTGAAGCATTCATGGAAAGAGATGGGACCTATAAGAGCCATGCTCTTTTCAGTAGAAAATTTTCACCAGCAGATTTCTGAATCACTTTCCTGACTTATCTTTAAAGAAACAGAGAGTAACAGATCTTTACCTTGGCTGTGTGGACACTGCTGGATCTCTGCCAAGCTGTATCTGTTGGGAATCGAGGCCAACTCTTTTTATCATTAGGTATCAGTTACTTGTGGCCTTGAATGAATAGGTCAATCTAGAAACAGACCTTTTTCAAGAAGAAAACATGAACTTTTGTTTCGTGGCCTGTAGATGTATGGGTGTATTCAGGGGGCCTTCACAAGGAGTTCAGTGAAGTACAGTACAACACAAGCAATAGAAGCAGAGGCAGGACTGACATTTATCTACAAATTCTATCAGTGACAAGGGAGATATATCTGTATGGGACTCATGGAAACACAGCTTGTGCTACTCTACCTAAACATAATTTAGATGTGGACTGTGGAGCCCCATGCAAGGTACATTTACTGTGTTATTGTCTTTCATGATCACAGTGTAGCTGTACTCTTGTGTGTATGCAGTGCCTATAATTTTTCTAGAAAGAAATACTTAATTTAATGAATCCCAGCATCTTCTTCATAGGCAGCATCCTCATGGTTTGTTCAGATGTCATTTTCAGTCCTGAAGATCTTATTTGTTCACTCAGCCGGATTGTTCCAAGCAGTGCAGTATTAGAAATTTGAGCTGTGCTGTGATAAGCATATGATGTCACTTCTCTGCCCTGATTAAAGGACTGTAATTCTCATGATTTGATTTCTGGCGTGCATAATACATTTAAAATTCACTTTTAGGGTCACAGTCTTAGCTGGTATAAAATGATGAGGCTATGTTATCTTAAATATATAATAGACAGCCAGGAAGTACCAGATAAATACAGCACTGACAACTAAAATAACAATAATTCTGTAAGTTTTAGGCCTCCTTTTAATCCACAGCACTAGTCCAACATTTACTGAGATTTTTTCAAAGCCATATGGGTCTCATTTTCTTCTCACATATCCTGCTCACATACAGATGCAACACACTGAGTTCAGTGGAGTTGTGTTTTGATTTAAACAGGTGTCAGATCTCAGCCTAGAAAGGCACTTAAGCACGTGCTTAACTTGAAAGCAGGAATGTGCTAATACAACTTCTGATCTGACCTTGAAAATGTTGACAATCTGCTTGAATGCTTGCTATCATAAATGAGAATCAGAAAATAATTACTCTGTTTCAACCACTCAAGAAATCAAATAATTGCTCTAAAATTGTTGCCATCAATCCACAACGAAAACTGTTGTTTCACCAAACAACAGTAGTATTTGGAGTTAATATAAACTGGTTTATATCAATTTAAAAAACAAACCAGTCTTCAGGAAGAAGGAAATGTACTCAAAGGGTGCAATTTCTTGCATGGCATATTTAATCTTTTTCGATCTTTTGGAAATGACATTTCAGTTTGAATTAAAAAAAAAAAAGTTTTTCTCCTTCTTTGGCAAATTAATTTACTGTATGCTTCCAGAGATGACAGATTGTCACAGTAAGATTTTAAACGTAGCTGGTTAATGAAATATCACACAACTAGAATAAAGTACAATTAATAGGTATTTTCTCCTGAGCATCTACAAAAAATTCAGCAATACCTAGCCAAAACCTGCATTTTTTTTTGGAATTTATAAACTGGCCATTCGAATTGTCTTCCTTTTAGTTAATGCAATATGCAGGGTGCTGGCTAAAGGTATTTGGTGATTCAGTCTCCACATACCTTTAGCAAATCCTCTGTGCCAATATGAATGTAAAATAATGAACAAATATAAAATACCACAATTATGTATGTCTATAAAGCATAATTGAATTTCAATGTAGAATTCGCAACTGGGGTGGATTTTTCAACATTTCAGACAGAAAATCTATGAGTTAAACAAACCAACCTTTGCCTTCGCTTTTTTTCTAAAAAGTATGCTTAAGGTGAAAAAATTTCTAAAAAATTGTTTCCAATATGTCTCAAATGTAAACATTAATGGTTTTATGGGAACAGGGTTTGGGGGGGCGTTGTTTGGTAGTTGTTTTTTTTTTTTTTAATCTGTTATTTGTGAGTTCCTCTGTGGATAAAGATGAGATGGTTTCATTAAGTTTTGGGTGATGATGGTTAGGTTCAAGCTGGTAGCAACCAGCCTGGTGTTGTGCGAAGCTCTCCATGAAGGTCAGTTTCCTCACTTGATTCTCTCCACTGGAAATGCATTTTTCTCCTTGTTCTGTTCCGGGGTGTTCCGTGCCTCCACATCCACACCCAGCAGGATCTGAGGGGTGCCCTTGCTGAAGAAAGTCAGACAAGCAAGAGAGGCCAGTTTGCCCCAGAGCCATGTTCCATATTGGTGGGAGACGTTTGTACCAACAGTTTTGTAAACATATCAACAGGGAGGATAAATTCTCCAAATTCTTCCTCTATCTTGGCTTAGGCTGCCTTGTTTCTTGAGATTTTGGGATCATCTTATCTCTTTGAAGGCTGTATACCACAATGTTCAGGGATCCTTCTTTCAAACCAGTAGTTGACAGGCGCTTGCATTTGCATATGCAAATCCTGTGTGTTCAGAAATTCAAAGATTTCTTCTACATGTGAAAACAGGTAAGGAAATACCAAATTGCCTCTGCAAATCTTTGTTTCAGTTGGCCTGGTGCCAGCTGGTGTACTGCACTGGGCAATATTTCATGCAATTCTGATTGTCCAATGAAAGAGCCTAGGCTGAGCCCACAAAGCTGGACAACATAAAATACAAGTTCAAAGTTTTGATAAAAGTGTTAGAAGCATGTACAGTGCCCTAGTTCATAATCTGAAACTTCATAACATTGATAAGCCACTTTATGGTCCTGACCATAATTCTCTAGAGAAAGCAAAATTAAAGCCCCTGCTCTGGGAGAAACCAATCACCCTCAAATCATGAGCATCACTAAGTCCTCGCCTTGAGTTCTGTGAGTGAGGAAGCTCTTAATGCTCCATAGCATTTTGGTGTGGGATGAAATATAAGGAAGGAGGACAATTTAAATACATCACCACATTCAGAGAGCTTGTTCACATAGGTACTGTCTTTAGTCTCTGAAGAGGGAGGAGTTAAAGGGAGCAATAACTTAAATATTTAACATCACTCACCAGAGCTTTCTGCTAGGAGGATAAGACTATAGAACTATTACATGAGGGGTTGCCTTTTGCTGGTGGGCATACCCCTGCTGCTCAAAAGGCTCCCCCAAATTACTAATGTAAAGCCTTTCTGCTTTACTGTGATGGGTGTATTTTTGAGCTTCTAGAAGGCAATTTGCTAATCAGGGGATGGGGAATGGATGCCAGACAGTCACTGCTGTGCTGTAGGGATCAGGTCGGACATGTCCTTGCAGCAGGAGGCCCTGGTGGAATGCTCTGTGCTCCACAGGCTGGGAATCAGTGTCCAGGTGGGAGCTGACAAGTGGGCACAAAAGCAACTACAAACATTGTCATGTCTCAGTGCAAACTTCTGTCTCAACTGCTGTGAACACAGCTGTGCTCATCTGGCCTCCAAAGTGCTCTTACGTGCAGCAATTCAGACCACAGGAAATGGGAAAGGAGTGGATACTCTATTTGTGTACTTTGTGTACAGCCTCATGGCAGGAAAGACTTCGGTTTTCATGCTTCAGTCCTTGCTGCCTGAACATCTATCAGTGGACATGTCCCTGCTTCCGTATCTTAGAGTCCATGCCACACAAAACAAGGAATATTTTAGGTGTGGTTCAATGCTGTCAGTACCTTTGGGACTTTCTGGTTGGTTGCCTGTTGGCAAGCCCACAGTGCCTGGCCTTTTCACCTTTGGTCTTCCCCCAAGAAAGGCAAGGCGGCAGCTCCATGTGCCAGATGTTAACCTGGGAGCCTGACCTGAGGAGAACATGTCCCATTTGTGCAGTTCAGTGCAACAGAAAAACATCTGTCCGTCATGTCATGCAAGATAAGGTGATTTGTGAGTCTGCCTACCTCAGGTGGATTCAATTTTTGATCTTGGAAGGAACCCAAGCTCGAGAAAGCTGTGTGCATACTCATCTGTCCAGCCTGCAGAGCACACACTGAGCAACTGGCTGTTGCAGAGATCCTGTCTCCTGGATGCTTTCTGGAGGTGCTTTGAGACTCCCAGCCCCTCCCCACGCTTCTCTCATCACTAACAATAACCAGATACCCCTGTTTGCCTGCAGTATCTAAAAGGAGATACCTCAATTAAACTGAATGTTTCCCATTATTTAGGCTGATATGGAAGTTTCTGTTGTTTCAACCTCATAGTGATTCATGTGTGCAATATTTTGTTTCTCATCATGCATTTGTTTGGATAGGTTTTTCTATCTGCAAAACTTTCGTTAATTCTGTAAAAGATCTCTGTTTTTAGGGGAACTATATGGAAAAAGTGAGTCAGAGTAAAGCCAGTTCCAACCACAGCCTCACACACGGCAACCAGACAGGGATGAAGTGCTGCCATAAACTGCTGATGGCCAGAAGACCTTGCAGGTGAAGTGTTCAAGAGTGCTTTGCTCCCTGCTTTGGCCTGACTTAGCTTCTGTGGAAGCCAATGATAGTTTTATCCCCGACTCCATGCCAGCAGAGTTAGGCTGCTCTGTGGAATAGTGCAGGCTCATAATCCCAAAATGTGAGTTTCTGGACTGCAGCTGACAGTGAAGCACTTGCATTCTTTCAAGTCCTGTCCCAGGGTTTCTTGAAGAGCAACAGAAATATGAGTGGGGAAAGGGAACTGAGGTGTGCTGGGGGCAGCCAAACATCTCCTCTGGAGGATGCAGGTTAGGTCTTAGATGTACTGGGGGCTCACTGAGAGGCAGAAACAGGAATGGAGAGTTGGACTTCAATGATCCTTGTGGGTCCCTTCCAACTAAGGATATTCCATAAATGTGTTTGCAACTGCACATAAAATCTGAATTCCTCTACTCAGAAAGGAGTTCTTAAAATGGAGGCCTGGAGCTCTCAACACCTTATTTCATCTAGAGATACCTTTCCTTCGATTGCTTACTGGCCTGGCTTGCCATGCTGGCAGGAGATAAGTGAAAGAGGAGTACATGTGATATGTATGATTTTAGAAATTTAAGTGTCAAGATGGCTGGGCAACTTACAGAATCAACAAGACAAAATGTGGGAAGAAATTCAGCCAACACAGCAGAAAATTTGATGCAGTGCATTAGTCCTGGTGTGTTAAATGTTACCTGTGTGTGAACTCCTATAGCAGGGGACCTTCCATTCCCTGTTCCAAAGCTCTGCCTCTCTCCTAAACATGCCACGTGACACTGCTGTCTGGTGTGACTTTGGTGTTCCTACACATCATCATCTACTTGGCATGTAATCCCTCTCAGGGTTGGATGCATAGCAAAGGAGGGTGTGTTTGCTTGTTCAAGAACAGGAAGACAATCTCTCTAAGAGGGGGAGACTTCAGTGTAAAATGTGAATAGACCCTATCTCTTCAGAGCAGGAACAATCTGTATCATCTCTTTGGAAAGTACGTGACACAACAAGATCTCAGTGGTTTACTGGGACCACAGCAAGTCAGTAATTGTAAAGTCATGTTCAGGGGATACAGGTAACATGTTTATTTAGCTCCACCCTATGTGCAATTGTAACCATCATTGCTCCTTTGCAAATTTGTGTTGACAGATTTTAATTGGAACAGATTTTTCTGGCAAATCCCCATCATGTTGTAATTAATTAGGTTTCAGTATCTGCTCCAATGCCAGAGCATTGTACCATATCTGCCATGCTTCTGTGGTGAGTGAGAGAAAGGGAGATCTGGTTTTATCTCACTTTGTGTGGATGACAGGATTTCCCCGAAAGAACTCAGCTTTGCTGACCTGAAAGAACAAATACAATAAACCCCAGTATGTTCAGCTACTGAGAGCTGCCTTCCCTATGGTGCTCCCCTCTGGAAGCTCAAACCCTAACCCATACAGCAGCAGTACAGCAATATCTACTGCCAAACCTCGAATTGTCTTTGCAGCCTCCAGGTTTTGGGCCACTCTGGAGGTTTAAAGCACTTTCTGGCATAGTTTTCACCCATCAGATAGAAGAGCACGGCACTTCCAGGACTAGAAATTGATGTCTCAGCATCACACTCCCTATGGTGCTGGCTTTAACTTTGGGGGCTTGTGCGTGGAGAGGTGCAGGGGGAGACCATGTAGGTCAGTGATCTTCAGCCTGTGGAGCAGATATATTGCATGATGCAGGATCCCATGTGTGAAAGTTCTGAACATTCTTCATGCTGACTGGAAAATTATTCAGAGTTCTGAGGCAGAAAAAGTTTGAAAGATTCTGTCTAACATAATATAAACAAGACAGATCTCTGTCCCTGTTCCTACCAAACCTGAACAGAACGATTTCTACAGCAATAATTCAAATTATATTTGATCGTGGTAATGCTTAATCTAAGTAATGAGTGAAGATCTGTGATTATTTGAAATTTGCATTGTTCATTAAAGTAAGATGCTATGGTGCCAAGAGACTTTACCAAAGGGCATTTTACTTTTCCTTTTTATTACACAGAGCAAAAAGGATGCCCTGTTTATAGCTTAGAGAACAGAGAAGTGAAAAAAAGGGTGAGCAAAAAGGCAGGCTCAGTTGTCATCCTTCCATCAAAGGATCTCAGAAGTTCTTTAAACTGCTGGTAACTACACCATGACTTACCTTTTCTGTAGGCATTGTTAAACCCTAGAGGAGCTGTGGTGAAAGCAGTGCAGGAATTTTCACTCAAGGTCATTCTGTGTGTGAGGAGCAGGGATGGACAGACTATTCTGTACATGCTGCATACTTTGGAGAAGCATTCAGCTACCATGGCAATGTGTGTGAGAGGACAGGGGGGCAGAACACCTGTGAACTTCAGCACAAGAAAGTATCCCGGCATCCTGGCACCCCAGACAACATAAAACGAATTCCTGATCCCACAAAAAAATTAGAAATACCAAATCACGAGATTGTCTTGCAATAACATTGTGTTTTCCCTGCCATGTGTTCACTCCTTGTATCATTCATTCTGATTTGTCTGAGCTTCTAAATCATTATTTTGTTTTGATTTTTAATGAACATTTCCCCCCAATATCTCTCTTTTCATGTGGATTGAACACTTTTGTGCAAAGTTAATGTAAGTTATATAGGGCGAACATTACTGTCACGTGGTATTATAAAATATGGGTTAGTTCAGGTGGACATCTGAAAAAGTGGGCTTTGATTTCAGATCACTAACATGAGCTCCACTCATACCTCTGAAAATGAACAACTTGGAAATAAGGAACCTCAGCTTCTAGTGGCTTGGAATTTTATTTGCCATTTGTTTTTTATGGGAAAACATGAGAAAATGTTCATTTCTGTCCAGATCCCCTGTAAAAATCTCAGAGGTAAAGAAGAAGCAGTGCCAGTGCTGAAACATCTTCAAAGCTGAAAGTATGTTTGAAGTTTTTAAAAAAAATCACAATGCCCTAAATTCAGCCACTAGTTTTCAATAAGAACACTTAATAAAATCTTTTTTTTCCCAAATATTTTTTAAAAACCATGGTTTTGCAATGAAAAAACCCATGGTTTTGCAATGAAAAATAGCAGCAAGTTGTAGACAAGATTAGAAGCCATTTATGATAGCTGGGAGATGAGAGGCTTTGCAAGACCAGCAGAAGATCCTGCTGGAAAAGACTCGGCCATCCAAGTTCCCAATCATCCAAAGCCTTCATCAGAAGGGAGTAATTTATCACACTGGAGGATGAAGGGTAAATATCCCATTTCACCAGCACAATTCCTTCCCTCGTCCCCAAGAATTTATCATTTTGCTAATTACATGCCTTCAATTAACATTTGCAATATAGGAAGTGACTATATGTGTATCCAATCCAACAAAAGCAGCTTTTCTGAAAAAAAAAAATCTGTTTTTTAGAAGGGCTTCACGTTTTGTGTTATGTAACTTCCATCAAAGAATCCCTAACACATGTAGAAAACAATTGCTTTACAGAGCTCTTCTATGTCCTCACTGCCCACATAACACCACTTTCTGTGAGTTATGCAAATGGTTCAGCAGTGAGGGCAACAGCACAAATCCAGGTGTAATGTTTTTCTGCTCACCTGCAGATCACAGAACATCATGTTCTCTTTTCCAGGGGTGTCAACCTGCTAAAAAAATGGCTTTTCCTCAGCACATGCTGATGCCACTGAGTGCTGAAGGCTGAGACCTGCCCACAACATGTGGAGGGTGAAGCACGTTGTCCCAGAGTAATTCCGATCTTTTTCTGCCTCAGGGAGTGTTGTGAAAGGGACTTATTCTCAGTTCTCCTCCAAGCGGGCTACCCACCCATCTTCCTGACAGCTCAACTTGAAAGGGTTCACCCACAGGAAACTATTAAACTGATGATCATTCTTGTGGTTTATGCATTGATACAAAAATGTTTCATTGCAAAAAGAAAAAAAAATGCTGTGGTAATTTTCATAACTTTTTCCTGCTCTTAAATAAACTTGGGCAGGATCCCGAGGAAGGTGGTTAACTGTGTTGGATAATTAAAGGATAGATCTTTTTCAGCATAACAGATTTGTGAACATTGTGTAAATATGCATTTAGGCAATTGAAGGATTGTGCTTCATAGCATAGGCAAATTCATGGACATCTGCATGAGATAAGGCCTAGATCAGCCAAAAGGAGTGTTAGAAGTCAATGCAGAACACTTTCTGCCTGGGCTTCTTCCCTTGACTGATGCCAAACACAGCTGGGGCATTTTGCTGAAATCTTCCTGGAACCAATGTTATCTCACCTCATCAAAAAGTTGTGCATTATTTGTGTTTTCTCAAGCTTTTTCCAGGTGAATAGCAAGGCAGCAAGGCTGAGCTGAAAAAATTGGGAACATCTCCCAAGAGGAGAGAAGAAGGAATGTGTTTGGTGGTGTTTGAAGTGTGGCAGTGGCATGGAGTCAGAGGCAGGATGCTCTGAGAGAGGGAAAAGATGGTCCTTTCACCAAGCACATTTGGCTTTAAAAAAAAAAGCTGATTCCAAATTGGACCTCTTTGGTCTGAAAAATGAGCTGGGCGGCTCCCAGGAATTTCCCACCTACCTCTGAGCCAGAGGTCAGAGAGAGCCAGAGATCAGTCAGTACCTCACCCTCAGTCCTATTTCCTACTCCTTCTGTTAAGGAGTGAGCCGGCTCTGAGACTGGACCCAGACCAGTTCAGGTGACAGGTCACAGGGTGTTTGACAGCACTTTTGAACAGCATTAGACTGGCAGGTACAGCAGGCACAGGCAGATGGCAAATCACTGACTGGACTAATAAGTTCTCAGAAGCTCTTTGTGGCCTCATCTCCCTCTCCTGATTTCCTGTTGGTTGTCCCTTTTCTTCTCCCACCTGCAAAAATAGGGTTCTGCCCATTTATGCCTGAGTCATTCCCTAGCAAATGATTTGGGTGTAGGTTGGGGTTCCACTCGGGAGTAATGCTGTTAGACTGGAAGAAGTGTGCAACACGCATAGTCCACATGTTTTCTGTTGACTTGAATGCTGGTCTTTGCTTTCCCTCTGCTCCTCTTGGTGTTCAGAGCCCACAGGTGCTGGCACCGGGATGACATTGGCATGAGTGATCCACTGCTGACACCAAATAGCGGGAGTGATCCCACACCGGTGAGGTAGGAGCTGCCAAGGAGCACTGGGCAACATGGGAATTGACATGATGGTTTCTGTGGAAATAAAATCTCCTAGCAGGAGTTCGTGATCCCTGCAGAGGCTGATCAAAGCATGATTTGGGTGATAAACAGGTGATAAATGAGACAACCAGCAGCTGTCTTGCTGCTAGCCCTGTCCCCTTGCACACTGGCTGACTTTTCCAAGGACTTTCAAGGAAAGGATGAAACAATCTGGTGATTTGCCTTTCTAGTAATGTGTAATCTTTTTTATGTTTTGAGGTTAAAGTGCCAGTGTGTAGAAAAGTCTGTGTGAAACCTTTTTGTGTTGGTTTGCTCTTTTCAGAGCTGAAAATGCTTAAGATGTTTCAGGGTCAGGACTGAGCTTGGGGATAAGCAGTTGAAGCACAAGAAGGTAGAGCTCGACAACCACATTTGCATTGTAAGAATGCTCAAAAGAGGCCCCGAGATTCAGCAGCTCACCCAGACCAGAGTCTTAAAAGAAAAGAAGCTTAAAAATAAGACAAAACCCTACAGCAAGGTCTCCTAAATGTCACGCGAATGTCCAGCGTTCATAGACAGATCCCATGAAATGTGAAAATAAAGAAACAAATATTATCAATATTATTATGGAGCCGTTGTTGTGCTTGACCAATTAATACTGTTCACGTCACTCTTAGAAGTATTCTGCAATGCTAGGAATCATTTGTTGCTCCTGATGGTTTTTTGTGAGTTTTTTTGCTTGAGTTGAGGAAATTTAATCCTTGAAAAGTATATGCAAATTCAGTTTGGACTGTAAGTCACAACCTAATTTTACCAAGCCCATTTACAAGCCTCGGATATATATCTTACTGTTAACTTATTGATAAAACCCCTACTGTGTGAGGTGGATTCTGTTTTGTTTTCTTCTCTTCAAACCAGAGCTCCCTAGGAAAGTGTTGCCAGGTAAATTACTAATGTGTATCTTGCAGTGACAATTTCAGGAATGTTCCAGTTCCTGTTTTTCTTTTTTGTCTTCTCAGTAGGCTTGTCAAACGACAACTTGAAGAGGTTGTATCTGAGATAAAAGAGAATATAAATCAGATTATGAAAGTATATGCAGGGGCCTTTCCTTAGCTGTTCCAGTTCTGTAATATGTTTAACCCCAGGAAGTATCTTGATGGGTAAAGCTTACATCATACTCAGAACCACTAATTTTGCCTGAATCCCATGTTGAAAAGGGGAATTATCCACTCTAAAACTTTATCCTCATCATCTGACTTGCATTTTAAGAGGTAATTCATCTTTTCCTTATTCTGCCTCCAACAAAGGTGTTACCTGTTGTGCAGTTTAAGGGGCTGTGCAGAGATGACTCAGAGCAATAAGCTCTTTCTCTTGCAATTCTTTAGAAAGGGGATTTTCTTGACATTCATCCCACCAATTAAAACTCCACTCCAGAAGAATGTGGTAGGGCTCTGCCATCTTTGTCTTTTTAGATTGGTTTTCTAAGGAAGTGAGAAATATGATATTACATGCTCCATATGTCTGTTTTTCTCTGTCATCCCCTCCCACCCCCTGCCTCCCCCAACACTGTTAAAATCTGCTGATTTATTTTAACCACAAGTATAACAGTGGAGTGCTCTTTCCAAAAATATCAAGCTGCTAGAAGTGTCACGGAAATCAGAGGCTGCATAACATCAGACAATTTACAGCACAAACTTACTCTCGTTAGACAGTAAAGAAACTTAGCCTTAGATGTTCATCTGTAGGAAACCAGGCTTCACTAGTTCTGCTGCTCCTAGAAATACATGTTTGTATTATGGAGAACAATTATGTCCACAGATCACATTTTGCTATCATGCCTGTGTTTAAAAGTTAATTCCAACTGTCGACACTTCAATTTGCAGCCAGAAACCAAGAGTGCTAAGACCTCCTCTCAACATCAATCTATCCCAAATCCTGGTGGGTGTTTCTTCTTCATTTTTGGCTAAAACACTGTACAGGTTTTCATACAACTTTTGTCATTCACAACCCCAGTCTAGTTCTGAAAGAGCCATTTTGCAATCATCCCCCGCTTTGGATAGCTAACTTTCCATGGGAAAGCTTTTCAATGTCTTCTCAGTAACGGCAGGGGAATTATGCACATTGTGTTTGGCTATTTGGCTTATTGGTTCTAGAAAAAATGAAGAAACTTAGACTTATGTGGCTCAAGTACTTCTACCAAATTCCAAGTTTTAAAAGAAAGTTCTTTCAGCTATGCCCCCAAATGGAATCATGGGCTTTTCTTGTCATGTAGGGCACAGAAAAAAATGCAGGTTCTCTTTGTTAATTCAAAGAAAGCCAGGAAAAGGATTTTGTCCAAGCAGAAGCTATGACAAAATGGAGCAGACAAATCATGTTAGACCCTATCTAACATTATTCTGATTCAGGCTTTGTCTGTGTTCTCAAAGCTGGCATACTGCCAGGTCAAACACTGGTGGAATCATGGTCCTACCAGGCTTTTCTTCAGTTACATCTCTGCTTCTAAAGGCTTTCTCTCCAAGGAGTGACTCCTGGCACTGCAGAGAGAAAAGTGGTTTGCATCCACCAAGCTCAAATCTATCCTTCTCCAAAGTTGGTGGGCCTCATCCAGTGCTTCACAATAATTTCTTGGTCCCTTCTGAGCCACATGTAATGTCTTTATAACTTTGAGATACAATAATTCCTTTATTTGCTTATTTCAGGTATTTTTGCATGAAAAAAACTATGGATTGCGTGGTACCCAGTAACAGTCACCATGTTTTTTCATTAAGGATGTTTCATCCTGGGGCTTGGAACGAGTGAAAGGTTTCCCTGGAGAGCGTTCAGGGAGCTAGACAGCATGCTCCTACTTTCTTAATGGCTGGGGTTGCTGCAACAAGCTGCTTCTAGAGATGCACTGAGATTTTTTCCGAAGGAATTAGCTAGTCCAGTCTCAAAGGGATCCCGAGGGAAAGCACCACAGACAACTGAAGAATCAGGATCTGACAATAAACCAGGAAGCTCAGCTATTTGGCAGCATAGATGTTCCTACTGCTGTTATTTTCAAACCAAATCTGTTCTGTGTTGTGGAGCAGTGGGAGATGGCTCTGGGCGTGCTGCTCCCGTTCACAGCAGGGCTGTCTCGTAAGTACAGCGAGGGGAATTTTAAGTGATCTGCAGGATTATTCCATTAATTTTTAGTGAGGACAGCTGGGTGACTTAGGTCCTCTCAGCAGGGAGCAATGTATGATTTCACCCTGCTAGTAAGACAGGCACTTTGCACTCATGGTGAGACTCGGCAGTGATTCTATGACTCTTTTTCCAAGAGACTGCAGAAAAATGGTAGGAAATACAAGATTTTCTGCAATAATGCAGGGAATGTACAGATGAGACTTTCACTGACATCAGGGAAAAATATTCCTTGGGTCCTGAGCCAAAATCAGATACCATGATGGAGAGGTCTTGACCTATAAACTTCATCTTTGAACTGAAGAGGTTATTTGGTCCAAAGTGCACTGCTTCACAAAGGCATTGTACAGGAAGTGTCTCAAACATAATCAGGTTGTCACTCAAAGCCACAGCAAGTGGACTTCTACCTCACAGACTTCTCATTCCCTCATATGATTAATTGCCCTCTCCACCCCTTCTTAGGGGAGAGCAATCCTGGCAGTTAAATTCCCTTTTGATTGCATGTGCAATGCACTAAATGATTATTAGAAAATTAGGGGCTAGATTTGGGATTTAGGACATTAGAATGCTCAGAACCACATGACTCCATGGCAAATTCAAATGCAGCATCATGCCAAACAGTTGGGACCTGCTCCCTTGGTCCCAAGTCATGTCGTAACACAAGGCATGCCCTTATCTTTTATTTGGAGGTGTGGGGGTGAAAAAACATACCCTGCTGTCTCACACAGCAACATGAATGCCCGGAGAGCTTAGTGAACACTGATGCTATACATTAAAGCCAGCAAAAACCTCGCAGAAGAATTCCAGCCTCATGGGAAATATTATATACAAGGATGTTTCAGAACTCGGGCTGAAGGGTTTAGTTTGATGTCTTAATTGGGACCTGATGCACAGCTGCCACTGGGTTTCTTTGCTCCCTAATGTTCATTTCTTTTGCTTGGCAGACACCCTGCAGACAAGCAAGCCTTCAAAAGCTGAGGAAATGTGTTCTAGGTGAGGGTCTAACAGGTTACATCCCAGAAACCTCTGAAGGATGCGCACAGTTAAACAGACTTTCCCACTGAGCTATTAGCAGTCTAAAGTCAGGCAGAGTTTTCTTTGGATGGGACATGCATTTCTGACCCTCTCCTGATCTCCAGGCCCAGTCCAAGAACATTTGGGTAACTTTTTCTCCTTATACAGAGTCCTGTGACCTGCAGGAGATTTATAGCTGCTGCAGAGAAGCCCGTGCCAAAATGACCATGGCATATTGGGAAATTCCATTCCACTGAGAGAGTGCAGATTTTTCAGGAGATGGTCAGAGCTGGTCCAGGGCTTTGAAGAAAGCACAGTCAACTTCAATGCCAACTTCATTATTTCCTTTTTTTTTTTCCTTTCTCTTTTTTCCAGAAAGTCTAGGAATTGATTTTCAGAGTTCCTTATGTCTACATGATGATGATACGCAAAGGAATACAGAGAATTTGTTGTGTTTGCCATTAGTGGAAAATTATTTGCATCATGAATGATCAATATCTGTCATATGAGAGAGGGTTTTTCAAGGCTGGCTTTCAATCTTACTTCAAAATTCTTCCCCTTGCCAGATTCACCACTGAGCCCGGCACCATGTGGATGTCTGAATGATAAACACAGAGTGCGGAAATTCACCTGCTCCAAAGTCATTGTGTCTAAGTGACAAGTAAGTGCAAAAAGAGACATTGTCAGACAGAATAAACCTTCAAAATGGAAAATCAAAGCAAGGAATTTAGGGGGAAATGTCTCTGCCTATGAGCTAGACTTACCCTAGAGAGATTCTCCGCCTGCAGACTCAACATCTGGCTGCTCTAAAATGTTGGTTTGGGGCCATTTGAGAAGCTGTAATCCTCACATTGTGTATTCCTAATTTCCACAGAAACATTCTTCTGTCTTGAGTATTTTGGTTTTACTGCTTCCTGGGGTCATATTTTCCCATATGACTTGTGGCCTGGTCTCCTCCTGGTTCCTCAGTGACAAAAAGGAGATCAGAGCTTGGGCATACACCAAATCTCCCCACAGTACTCTTGGCTTTGTGTCCCTTGGAGCAGTTTCATTCACCCAAGAGGTAGTGATATTTGCTTTTGCCTTTCCTACCACAAAAAAATGACCACCCCAGAGTCAGCTTCTTCTCCAAAAGAACCAGTTTGTTTTATGAAGTCCTAGAAATACGGACCTAAAAATGCCAGCTGGCTCAATCAGCTGGAGTTTTCTCTAAATCTATTTTGTTCTTCTATACCATATCTATCGTAATGTGTCCAGCCTCAGTCTCTATTGCTTGGCATACTGTTGTAATGGGAAAAAGAAATTTACCAGAACACACTCTCCAATGCACGGAATTTCTTTTAAATTTATTCTTTTAATAAAGTTGGAGATGAAAATTTGGGGAAACAATGGTGAAACATGTCCAAAATGTCAAACTATGGAGCAGACTGAGATGCTGAGATCCAGCTGTGAAATTCCACAATGGATCTCCTCTCAGAGATCTGCCAGAGAGGAGCTGGGCTGTGCTACTTACAGCTTCAAGTTAACTCTACATTGAAATTTGGCACAAAAGGAAAAATGTCCCTTTTTCTTGCATTTCTAGCATTTTCCCAGCAGGGACCAGTGGCCAGTAGCCAGGTTTCAAAGAGAACTATGATTGATGGGTGAATATGTAATTGGGAAAATATCTTGCTGCTTCCTCATGTCTAATTCCCACTGCTTGTGAAGGCTGTATCCCAAAGTACTGCTGGGAATAAACAAATGAGTTTCCTTTCTTGGACATGTTTGTGCTTATGAGATGGACAGTTCAATGTGAAATCACTTCACGCTCATTTAGTGCTGATTTGACATTTGTATACAGAGGTACATAAGCAGAGCTTCCCAAATAATCAGAATTCATAAAGACTCATTGTTAGCAGGGGAAAATATGGCTTCCAGGGATCAGGTCTGCTGTGGGTGGAGATCCATAGAAGTCCTGCATGGTCCTGCTGGTGTCACTGAAAAAGGGTCTTTTTGGATTCCTGCTGTGGCTAACTCCCCCATTGAGATCACATCCTCCTGGCAGAATGCAGGGGGATGTTTGAATAGTTTTTGCCAGTGACAGAAAGTGGTTGAGATGTAAAGGATAGTTCTGTTGCACTCTGCAATTGTTTTGAGTGTGTGGTTAAGACTTCTGTAGGGTTGGGCAGTATTTTATACATCAGGATTCTACTGGGAGTGGCATCGGCATGGATGAGGGAAGCACCTGAACAGCCGAATGAGTGGTAAAAGACAGAACCCAGAAGTAATGGAAACTTTCTTGATGTCCATCTATTTTTTGAGGGCAGTTGGTTGATGGGTTCTTTCTTGCTAAAAGGAACAATTTTGGATGATTCCCCCCAAATCATTACATCTTCCATTGCTTGAAATGAAATGTCAAGACCATATGAATAAATGAAAAATACACCAGTGGCAGGAAGGAGCTATTAAGGGTTTTTTTCGCCCCCATTCTGATTTCACTATTTCTGCAGTGAGTACTTGGACATGCAATTTCTTTTTAACCTTCAGATTCATTGAGTGCCAGTGATTAGTTGCAAAGCAAGAAAATGTTCAGATAGGCAGTGTTTTGCAGATGTTATCCATTGTTGGTGATGCTGTCTTGAGGTTAACTGCAAAATAATAAAAAAAGCAACCTCAGAGAGAGTCAGAGAGCCCTTGGGAATGGTAATGCAGTACAGAGCCTTTCACCCTGAGGTCAGCAGGTCAAACCCATTCCAGATCGAGAGTGACCAGCAGCGATTACAAGTCTGCTTTCAGATTCACAGAGAGGATTTGCAAGATGTTACTTTTATTAGTGCTATTGGAAGGCCATTCCTGCATCTATATTACAAATCCTGCTGGTCTGTGTGATTCTATCTAGACAAAATGGCAATTAATTAATACTTTATAAATGTCCACAAATATGGTCTTATTTACAGTACAAAAATAATCAGAGTTGTCATCATTTGCCCTTTTGTGGGCCAGCAGAGTAGAAAGATCAAGGATGCAATTGACTACAATTAAGGACTTTATTCTTGCCCTTGGGGTCAAACTCAGAACATTCATAGCTCCTGCCACAAAGCTAAGTTACTCTTCCTGGATATTTCACTAGACATATTTATCATCAAAAAGTGTCCAAGCATCTTAAATCAATGCAAATTAAACTGCACGCAGATGGAAAGAGCAAATGCAATAAATGGATTAAAAGAGAAAAACAAGAAATAGCAATTTAAAAAGTCAAAAAGCTGATAAAATAAGAAAAACTCATCAGTCTCTCTAAGTCTGTTAGGGACACACACACACTCCCCTTCCAGGAGAAGCATAGCTGCAGGCAGTACATTAGACATGTGGAAGGAGTACTGCATGAAGTCAAAGAAAATCTAAGATTCTCTTCCTCTGCCATAAATCATAGCACGTGGTTGTTTTTTTTTTAACAAGGGAAGGTGGAAGATTGATTTTTGCAGTGTAGGGCTGCATATTTTAGCTTCTGATTTTTAAGAAATGGCTCCATTTCTGAATTACGCGACACACATTATGTTGTCATTTTCAGCATGGGCAGTAATACCTAAACCTACTCCATCCCGTGACCCTGCTCTCTTCTCTTGTGCCCCATCCCTTCTCCCTGATGGCTACTTTTCAAGCAATTTCTCCTAAGCAGCTTTTGTTCTTGCTTTTCAACTGAAATTTGAGGCTGTGAAAGATATTAACTTCTCTGAGGCGGCAGATGAATGAATTTCACCCCCACCCTGGCCACAGATTTAGGAAGCCAAATATTTTGGCCTCATTAAATACACCCACACCATACAAAGCACCACTACATAGATATACAGAGTATGGCACTGGTATTCTAATAAGTGATGTGATTGGATCAGACTAATTAATCCATCTAGAAACTAAGCATGATGCTGACTTTGCACCACAGTGGGATCTGATTTGGGGGATTGTGCATTGCTCGTTACCTACAGGATACTACACAAGATGAAGGAGAAATTAGTATGGAAGAAGAAAATATAAAACGTAATAAAGGCAGAGGTGAAGATATGAGTTTCAGGAGGAAGAGAAGTGGGATTACCTGAGCACAGGGGACATGGAATTTGTAGGCTTCACTGAACCGTGAATGCGGGAGTCTATTGGACTTTCTGCCATAAAACAGATGGTGCTGACCACGCTGTATGGTCAGTCCCCTCTTTGGAAACATTACTGTAGAGCCCAGAACTGCAGTAACGTTGTTGTAACAACTTCTACACCAGTGTTTGTGAGCTCTTCCCATAGCACATCTTGACCAAATACTGAGCACAAGCTTTCATGTTTTGTAACATCAGAACAGTGATGGAACTGTTTTCTAACGTAATTTTCATTAGAAAGAAAAAGAAACCATCTTTCTCCATCTCAAGGGTTAAAGTAACTCTCTTGAAGGCAGTGGTGCTCTAACAGTAGGGGCCTTGAGTCTATGCCTAAACCACCTGCCTTTATTAATTATTCTCATCTATCACATCTGTGAGGATAGTCTCTAAAGGCAACCTGTTGGTTTTTGGTACAGACTGATATGATTAATGGGCATCTCCAACCTAACTGGTGGAACTCTCCCAAGTTAATTTCATCCACTTCTTCACCTCTGCATAAGCCCCACTTTAAGCCAAGCTTCACTGTGGCCTGCAGTTTGCACAAGGCAATGGTCTGAAACGTTTAGGGACTTTCAGGTGGTTTCCATCAAAGTTGGCTCTCTGAATCCACATCAGCTAGGAGCTGGCTGTGCCACAGCAATGGTATAAAAGAAATTGTTTTTTCCTGTGGTATTTCCCTTCCGGATCTTAAATGAATTGGGGTTCTTCAGATCTGCCGTTCTTCAGAGTAGTGGATCTGTCTCTGCTGTGAAACTGGGCAGAATCCAGTGTGCAGGCACAGAAGAGCCTTGCACCCAGTGTTTAGTCTGACATTTCTCTCTTCCTGCTTCCTGACCCACCCGACCTACAGCTCTTCTGAATCAGCCACGGGAATGCTGCCCTTTCTCTCAAGCTCTGCAAGCCAGTGCTGTCTCTTAAAATCTGGCAGGACAAAGTGGTTATGCCCGCATGGCTGTTCCACTGCTCCAGCCTCAGCTTTGCTTAATTTCCCTTCCCCTGCTGCAGGATGGGCAGCTGTTTAAAGAGCTTTTTAAATTGTGAGTTTAAAGCAGCACAGACAAGGTAGAAACAAGATTACGAGGTCACAGAGGTGAGAGCAGTTGACCCCATCTGAGAATGAAGGAAATGTGAGTTCAGAGTAGGTGTGGCTGGTGCTCTGGAGTGGTGACCCTGCCCTGGGAGCTCTGTGACACAGGACTGCCCAAGAACACCCCGTTTCAGCTGATTTCCCTTCCCAGCTCTCAGGAGCCAGTGCTATGAAGATGTTTTCTTATTGGATGTTACTCAACCTCGGGGTTCTCTGCTTTCTGATAGAGGGCTCCTATGGGCTCTAGCAAATGTGGGAAGCAAAATCTTTGGGAGATCTGCTTCTTTGTGGCTCTTTACTGTAATAGATGGGGTTTTTTAGCTTAGAACTGGATCTGCACTGTGTGTTAATGGTTGTATTTCGTTGTTGTGTTGTTGTTTTTTTTTTTCCTGTGAGGCTTAGAAACAGAGCAAGGAATATTTGAATACCCCTTAGCAGGAAAACATGCTCTGCTTAGGTGAAAGATCCAATGAAAACAGGGTGGGATGGGGGGGGAAGGGGGAGTAAGGGTAAGCCCTAATTTGTGTCTCAGCTAATGATGAAATGCATCTGAACTAAGAATTACATGTTAAGTGATGACTACTTGCTGTGATGACTTTCTCCACAGTAGCACATTCTCCCTTAATTGTCCCTTGGATTAAACTCTTCACAAGAAGAAAAATTCAATTCAGAAACACAGTAATCCTCCAAGATATTGAACCCATGTTTTTCTTTTAAACTTCATGAGTTCTGCAGAAAGAAGTCCCTCTGAGCCCAACACAGAGAAGATATCATTACAGAAATTAAAATTAGTGGGAGTGCTACAATAAAACTATATTGCACAACCACAGACCTCAATTCTGCCATGTCTGTTCAAAGGCTTGTCCCCTATCCTAAAACTCTTTAAAAGAGAAGATATTCAATTATATTGAATGTTATTTCCATTATCCCAGTTATGCACTGCTCTTCCCATTCTGATTACACTAATCTTGCTTCAGAAGGGGGTTAGAGAAATTAATTATTGATATAATATAAGAGAGGGAAGCTTGTGTAGTTGAGGGCAGGGTGACCTGATCAGTTCCTTCCCCCACCCAATAAACATTCATTTTATGGTCAGAGGGAACTAAGTGTTGGGTGGATCCAGAAGATGCAAATGGAAAACAATGCCCCAGCCCCTCAGGCTGGACCCTTGAGAGTTTTTTTGGTTTTCTAAAAAAACAGAACTTGCTTAGCAGTTGCTGGCTTTGAGAGCACGTGGCTGTTGGTGATTAATTTCTCTGGGCAACCTGAGATCTCTACTATAAACTTCTGTTCATGAATGGGTACATCTGGCATCTACTGAGTGTAATTCAAGACTGTAAACTAACTATTTTACTGATACAGGTGTTCTTTTTAAGGCTTCCCAATGGTTTAAAAGACCTTCTCGGCTGTGAATTGAGTAGGCAATATTATATCTTTCTCTTCTGCTCTAATATATCTGGTAGAGACAGCTCCATTCCACCTCACTGCAAATTGATATACATCCTCTCCTTTGCAAGAAAACTGCCTGAGGTGGTCCTTTTGTGTCTTTGGGTGACCAGCTCTCCATATTTTTACCTTTTCTCAATGAATATTTTTTCACGCTTTGAGTTATTGTTCCTCTGAATTACACTGATGTTGAGGGACAGGGCTTTTCAGCTTGTAAGGATTTCATTTTTTCCCCTTCTCTCCCCAAATAATTGGATAAATTGGACCTGAAACTATCCTCCTTTTAATTCTTAATACACCAGAAGTTCCCTAGTCCCTCAAGTGCTGTGGGAAATTATCATCTCTTTATTTTCTGAGCAAATGGCAGCAGCAGTTGTCTGCAATAGCTGAGAGATGTCTCATTTTACAGAGCAGCTTCTTTGGGGCTCTCCTGATCCCCTGTCTGTAGGACAGACCCATTAACAGAAAGGCTACAGCCAAGGATCAGCACATCGAAGGTCTTCAGGCTCAGCAGAGACCCCCAGGAATCTGGGCAGATTTCCACTGGAAGCTTGCCTTGGAATCAATAAAATTTCATTAAATCAATGCTGTGCCAAATGTAGCATATAAGGCTCAATAAAAAAAAAAAAAAAATTGCTGGCTCTCATAGTTTTCCCAGTACAATTCTCTGGCCCATACTTTCTATTTCTACTGCCTCCTTGCCCTTCCTAGTAAAATTAGCTATTGCAGACAACAGCTGTAAACAAAAGGACAGTTAAACCATTACCCAAAAGCCACTAACTACTGCAGTCAACCCAAGTAATTCACAAATAACTGAAAAATGTATAGTTTGAACGTATTTTTCCATAGTTTTCAGTTATCCATTGCAGACTTCTCTGCACTACTATTTTTAGAAAAGATCAGCCTATGATAGTTTTCTGTTTATGACTTACGGTGCTAAAACTGCTTGTGGAATATGCTGTCTTCAGTGGATGACTACTGCTTTGGGAGATCCCATCACAGTCCTTATTTGTGTCAGCAACCTTAGACAAACCAGAGAAGCCACAAATATTAATAGCAGAAATGCAGGTATAGAAGGATGGAAAAGATATGAGAAGAACCACGTTGGTCCGAATCAAGAGAACATTCTTTACAAAGGGGAGAGAAGGGGTTGGCTCTTCTCTGAGCCAACATCTATTTTCCCAAAATAGATTATCTGAGCTATAAACTACCCAAATTTTCTCTTTTATTAGCAACATGGAATAACTGCTTTACTCTACAGGAACCACACCATCAAAACCCCTTACTAGATCCCATGACTGGAAGCTGTAACTTGTCAAATTCAGTCAAAAAATAAAATGCAGAACTTCAGTTTTTCAGGTAATTGCAGAAGTGGAATAATGCACCTGAAAGCATTGGGAATTGTCTCTAGTTTGGTGTATGGATGCTAGGATTGCAATGTTTTGGTTTTTTTCTCTCAATTCAGATAAAAATTGTAATTGTAGTGCAAGAAATATTGAATGACATGGGATTTTTATTTGGCTGGTGCTTTGTAGAAAGGGCAGATTAGAACAGTCTCTTCTGAATCAAAGATTTAAAGTCTATGAAATGTTCGCAGCACACACATTTTGCAAACTGTTGATTCTTACATTTACAAAAGCCCTGAGGCAATTCAGTCATAACATTTCCTCGCCTATTTGCTGAAAGTATCACCATGATCACACCAAGAGAGGTATATGGGATAAAATAAGAAAGAAGATATAATGCATGAAAAGAAGCAGTAATTACTTTCCCTCTGAGTTTAACTGAATCAAAGCAATGGATCTTTTATTTTTTTACCAGTAGATTTTTTACAAATAGACTTAAAATATTTCTTCTTAGATTTGTGGCTCCAACAGCTGCAGCTGAAACCAGAAATCAGCAAAGCCCCTTGTTTTTATTGGCGCTGAAGTGGCTTGTTGAAAATGGATTGGATTACGGGGATCAATCAGCAGCAGGTCGAGGATGCAGAGGGAACTCTGCCAATGCAGCGGGCTGCCAGGAGCAGTGAAAATCCTTGGGCTAGTGGCAAGTCCTAATGTACTGGAAAATCCATTGTTTTATAAAGAGCTTTGGAGATAGGAAGAAGATTGAGTTGCAGAAGAATGCAGAAATAACAATAATACTATCCCAAGTTCCTGTTGTTCTTTGCACGTGACTGAAATGAAAACAAACTCCATGGAGATGCTGCCTAAGTGTAAGTCTAGGCAGTGCCAAGAGAGGATCAGAAATAGGACAGATGCTAAATCATGACGTTCCCTGAGTCATAATTTAGGAAACAGAACATTTCTGAATTTCAATAGCAGTCGGTTAGAGATTTGCAGACTGCTGTATGGTTCTGTCCTGGACAGTTCTGGATTCTCCCAGAATGGTGATGATTGCTGTTGCTTTCTGTTAAATGAGCTGAATAATCTCATCATTGTTCTGGAGACAGTCAGTTCAAAGAATATTAAGCCTTGGTTAATGTCGGGATGAGCTGACACACTTTTGTGTCCCCAGTTACAAAGTAGATTCATTACACAACTTGCTGGGAATATTACTGAATAGGCTAAAATCAGAGTACTTAATAACTTATGCATTCAGCTGTGATGGTTCTGTTATATATTAATTAGCCCCTTCATTGAGCTGAGGATGCCTCATAGCCACTGAATTCTAAAGCCACACATGGCAGAGAGATGGTCATGAATCCTGCCTGGCCTTGTTGACCTAGGAATCAGATTTTCTAGATGAAAGACAGGCATTTGCTGACCTACACTCCTGAGAATTTGGGAATATCGACCTCCAGCTGGATGCTGAATAGAACAGTAGTTCGCAATTCCAAGAAATGTTTGCAGCATGTGGCTTGTTCTCTTGAACTTTGGTCACATGGCGAGGTAACACAGATGTTTTCCCCAAATATCATCATTATTAAAAACAAGTAACTCTGCTAGAAGCATAGAGGAGGAATGGATCTTTCTGATGACATCTATTATGCATTATGCACTAACATCTATTCCTGTGTCAGTGGCAGGATATGGTTCCCATGAGACCGTGTGTCAAATATCAAACTGATTCTATGGTTGAATTTAGCCAAACGTCTGGCATGAAAGGATTAGAAAATCCACTTCATAAGCAGAGTTTATAACAATAATAAAAGTTCTCCAAACTTGGAAGCCTAATGAAAACCCACAAAACAATCTAAGAAAAGCTGAACAGTGGAAAAAGTGAGGCATTTGAGCATTGTCCCTCTTTCTGCCTTGGGCTCTGATACTCTTGATGGGATTGACTCTTAGGTGTGGAAGAGCTGCAGTTCCCCTTGAAGACATTTTCCCCTTGTCTGCTTCCAAGAGACCAGATTTTACATTACAATATCAGACAGAGAAGAGAAAGTTTCAGAGGTTTGTTAATTCTGAAATAGCAAACTCTTTGTGAAAGAATTTGGGAAGTAAGGGTTTTAGGGACAAATGGAATCTTTTACTTCACAATTTCATATCAGTGCTGACTCTTAAAACCTTGTAGGATGTAAGATTTTTTAAATATCAAAAAGCCACAGTACTTTGAAAGGAAGATGTGGAATCTTTCTTTCTCAAATCTGAAGGCTTCTGAACATATTCCTCTCCAGAATAAAGTGCCAGCAGAATAGAAGACAGTTTTTGTTCCTTTCCTTATTTTTTCTATCACCCAGCTGCTTTTTATGCTGTATTTGGGACATAGATGTTAGATGTTTTGGGAAAGGAATGTCTATTCCTAGTTGCTCAGTGGAATGCCTGAAACACTTTAAAAATTTTTTGGACAGTAAAATAATATAATGTAGTTCAGAGATCTTGGGATAGAAGGTTTAGAGTAGAAGGGATTATTTCTGTTTTCTGTGATGTCAGTTTTCTAAGGCTGTGATATCAGTGTCTCTCACAAAATACAGAATATACATAGGACTGTGTTCTGTTGCTTGCTAAGCTGAGGATAACCAGAAGAACTTATCCAAAGTTTTGTGGTAATGCTGCCAGAAAGAAGGGCATTGTAAGGGATCTGTGTGCTGGTTTTGGAGGATTGTCTCTCAGACCATATTTCATCTGAATTGCTTTCTCATCCCAAATGCTCAGGGACATTTTTTGGAAGGGGCTCACTTCCAAACAGTGAAGTACCTCACACACCCTCCTATAATAAAGTGCAGAAACAGTGAACTCTGCCTGCTGCCAGGACTGACTGGTCATTTATTTCCTTATTCATAATACATGGTGGACATCACTGGCTATCAGAGAATGGACCAGGTCAAAGCAAAAATCTCTGCTACTTGAGCTGGAAAAGGTGCTAATTTGTTGTCCTTAGGAAAGGAGTCAGGACTACAAAATATGTTCTATTTTAGGCCCTGAGTGAGCCACCTGTCAGGGTGCAGCTAAACAGCCAAACCCTGTTTACACCTGCTGATGCAAAAGCATCATGTACCTGTACCCCATTTAGAAATCTGTAACCACTGTGTGTGGATTTCACCAGTTACTATTCCCTTTGCATTTCAGGCCTGAATAGCTGAACAGCAGAGTGATTTGGCCATCCTTCTGAAAGAGTCTGTGAACATGTAAAATACATATACGTATTATTTTAATTTTGCAAACAAAGGCCACTCTATGTTTAAATATTTAATTCACACAGCAGAGCTTCAGATGGAAACACAACTTGTCTACGTGTGGTGGACAAACAGCGTTTTAAGTGACTCTTCAATGGCTCCCATGACATCCTCTTAAACAATCAGAGGCACAATAAATCGGTGATTTAGATGAGGAAGCTTCTTGTTGTAGAAATAGATCAATAGGATTTAACAGAAAAAGTCACTAATTTTTACTCCAGAGTGAACACTGATGATGTGACTGGAAACTTGATAGTTCCTAGGTTGGATTCTCAAGTATCTGACATATTCACATGCAAGATATTCATCTTTGCTCTGACAAGAGTCTTCCTTTCTGCATTTCCCCCCTCTCTCCTAGGACTCATGTTTAACCAGCAGGAATCTACGTAACTTGCATTTCATATTTATCTTGCTCCAATGCAAGACTCAGCTTTGTTTGCAGTGGCCAATTGATAAAATGTGTTTACCAGGGCACTTGCCAAAGAATAAAAACCCTGGAGATTTCATGATAGTGGAGACTCTGTGTGACAGGGATCTGCCCACATTTTTTCATATCCTTTCCTAGGTGATGGAAACCTCTGAGATTTCAAATAGAATGAAAATAGAGTACAACTACATCTATGTCTGAGTCTCCTCCATCCACCTCCTGTGCTCTTCTCAGCACCAAAAGGCAGTCACTCACTTTGGGATTGTCTCCCTGCAGCAAACCTATGTGCCAGCTGTGAGGAGATCCTCATGTCCAAAAGGACATACTGCTGCACTTCTTGCAACAGCTTCTGAAGGGGAGAACAACCTCTGCTGTTTGCCCTTCGAGGTTTAACTGATGCATCCTGATGTAAGCCTATTTATTTATATTTTTAGGGGTTTAGCCTAGCATGAATTTGGCTGCTAAATTTCTGTAGAAGCCATGAATAACTACATGGTGAATCTGTATGTTGCTTCAGATGTGGGTGATACTGCACATCTGTAAAGAAGTCAGAGACCCCATGTCCTTAGCAGGATTTCCTACATGACAGGCTGAAACATGGGAAAAGTCCATGGTCTGGGTCTCTTTCCCATTTTTTCCCTTAAAAAATTAAAAACATTGAGGTGATAAGGTCGGATGGGATGGTCACACAGGAGCTGAGGATATGAAGAGTTCAGCTTGCAGTCCCTAGCCTGAACTGAGCATCTCCAGCAGGAATGGCAAGACTTTTGTTGCTGTTCCCTGCAAATGAGCTTTGCTGGTTCCTTTTCACTCGGCAGCTACAGGAATTCTGAGGTTCCAGGATTTTACATTTTAAGATGTATGTTTTAACTGTTCACTCTTCCAGAGCACAAACCTGGATGGAAAGAAAAACATTGCAATCTATTATTTACTCTGTTAATTGTTTCAGACAGCCAGCAGAGAACTCATGTGGAGGGAGAACCAATCTAAATCACTTTTATGAGCAGAGATAGTCGGTAGGGAATTTTTGTTTTACTGTGCTGCAGTTGGATATTTGGTATCAGGCTTCCTAAATGGACTTAATCTCGAGATTATGGTTCTCTGTGGAGCCATTTGGGTCACTTTGTAATTGCCCAGCTTTCCTCACTTCAGGTGATGAGAAGGACGTGCACAGGAACAGCATTCTTGTACTCATTTGGTTAAAAGAAGGACCTTTCCAGAGATAGAGGAGGTGCCAGTTTGCAAGGACTGGGGTTAGGAAAAAAAATCCAAAACACACACATCCACACATTTTTAGAAGTCCTGATAATTATCCCCAGAAACAGGAATATGCACGATGAAATTGTGTTTCCTCTGGATGTATCACTCTGGTCTGGTTGATTTAATTACAACTGTGGCTTCCTCACTTAAAACCAACACTCCCAAGCCATGGACAGGGGGGATAGATCACAAAGCAAATTTTTGGCTGACTGTGATCAGCTAGCCTCAACATTTATTCCTGGGAAAGGATGTGAGCAAGTGAGCCTGCAACCAGAAGGAACATCCAGGTACCTGCTTTGCAATCTAGCTTTATTCCTGTGGCTTAGAAACTTTGCTGAGCCCTGAAGTAGTCTTCAGGAAGACAAACAAAAAACACCAGAGAAAAAACCAAAATACCAAACCTGAAATAATAATGGAAAAAAACAAAGCAGAGTTTGGACCATGATTTCCAGTAAAACATACAAAGAACCCAGAAATTCAATTGTACAGGCAGAAATTGCAGAAGAGATAAATAATTTTGGCCCATAAGTCATATGGAAGCTGCATATGGAGTTTTATTTCATTTTAACTTGAAGGATCTAGCTCTCTAAATGCTCAGGTTTTCTTTCCTTTTCTTTGTCTTGTGTACCATGATGTCTGTGAACATGAGAAATGGTCAGGCATGCTGTAAGCCAAGCACCAGTGATGTTAGATTTGTTTTCACATGGACCAAAATAGACCAAGGAAAGAACTAAACAAACTTGCCCTTTCCAGAAGTAGGGAGGCTCCTCCTTGATGTTTAGTAGCAGAGTGTATGGACATAATGCAATTCACTTGAGTTTAATGGGATGAAGAAAAAAACCCAGGAACTGACGTTGGAGGGTGATCTATCAACCTGCTCCTGTTACTCACCTGGCTGTACACACAGTTCTCAAGGATAAACATCTCCAAAAGGGTTTGGGCACGTTAGCAGAGGAGAAGTTCAGCACAGACTGTTAAACACGATGTGTCCAAAGGCAGCTTTTGCCTAAGAAGGCCATGAGCTGCTGCTTTCTGAGGGCTGGAGGGGCAGAAGGGAAACTTTATAGTAGTTGTCTCTTTCTGCTTGTTTGAGCACTGGCTACTGGCTGCTGTAAGGGCAGAGCACTGGCTCAAAGGACCTCCTTTTGTGACTCAGTATAGTGGCTCATATCCTCTGTATTTGGCCTCTGTAAGATTTTCTGGCTGACTTAGAAGGTTGAGGGGTTTTTGTGAAAACAAAAGCATATATGGGCATGTTGCCACTTGTTTAACAGGAATAAGGAAAAAAAAATCCTCAGTTAATTTCATTCTAGTTTTTTCTAGGTGAAGCTTTTCTGTTGATGACTCTGAATACTTTCAAATTGAATTTGTTGGACTTGAATATCAGAAAAATTAATATGGAAGAAAATTGATCTCTGAGATGGATTAAATATATTGTTCATTGTTAGCCTTTTCAACAAAGCTAAAAAAGCAGTTATCACTCTCTTGTCACCTATGTGAATATGCAATATTTTGGTAGCATATGCTATATAATTAAACATATTGATAGAAATTTATCTGTTAATATATATTAAAGCATATTGCATGTGTTAAAAATACACATATTTATGTGGTTAGGTAAATCAAAATGTTAACTGCATGGTTTAGTCCCGTGTAAAGAGTGTTCTCACACCAGACAGAACTTCAGCCTGTACCTGCAAGGCTTTCCCTGCTGTTACACTGCAGGCGTTGCAATACTTCCAGTGAGTGATATATATCTTTGGAGGGAAGGTTTCTGAGTCTTTTCCTTAGCAGTGTGTGGATGTTACATCCCCACTGAGTTGTGGAGGAGAGCTCCATGGAAGGCTGTTTGCTGGGTAGGATACAACCTCTCCAGTGAGCCTGTAAACCAAGAGCCGAGGGCAGTGCTAGGGGAAGGATCGCTCCATACATGCCATATTCCACTCTTCTCTGAACATCCACTGCCAGGTGCACCTTTTGCTGGGTGGACTTTTGGTTTGACCTGCTATGGCTGTCTCTGTGCTCTGCTGCAATCTATGAGAAGCATGACTGCAAGTGAGGTAGTGTTGTTCCTAAAGAGTTCTTGGAATCGCAAACCTGTCAGCAATTTTTAAAGCAAAATTTTTACAGAAACCTTTTGAATTTTGTTCTGTTTTGGAAGAAAATGAGTCCCCAGGTCAGCCTGTGAGGTCACTCAATCACTCAGCACTTGGATGAGGAGAGCCTTCCAGAGCACATTGCGAAAAGCACTAGCAGAAAGCTGGCTACTCGTTTGTGTTTCACACCTCCTTAATTACCCACCTGTGTTCCTTTTATTATCAAAGCTTGAATAGGATCGCTCATAAAACAGAGGCCAAGAGGAAATTGCTGGTTTGCTCGGATTGCATCAGCAGCAGAAAATGGAATAATTTAATATCAGAACACTCTGCCCCTTTCATTTTCATTTTCATTTTCCTTTGTCCCTTCCATGCCACTGTGGATGCTGCCCACCCAACACTTACAATACACTGAGCAGCACATACCTGTTGCTTTTTCTCAGTCTAACATGTAGACTTCATACAAGTCGCCACTTCAGTCCCATGGGTGACTGGAAAACTGGTGAGAGGTGTCTTCAGCTGTGAGTAACTGCCCATGTAACCATTGTCAGTCAAGCTGCTCTATGAAAGAAATTTGAACAAAAGCACATCTTGGATTAGGAGGTGTGGGGGGTGTCCAGTCTGCCCTGGTCAGGAGTGGCTTCGTTCTTAGCAGTTTATTTCTAGCAGTGGAAGAGTTTGTAAGATCTGTAGAGTTTCTAAGCCGTGTGTGTAACCTGGGAGTGTGAATGCACGCCGTCACTCCTTCTTGCAGCACCAAACCTGATGCAGTTGTATCTCAAGTACGTAGCAATGAAATGACGACTCTTTCCCCACTGTGCATGCTCTACTCGGTTCAGGGGATTTTTTGAGTGCTTGTCTTCCCTCATCTGGAGGATTCACTTTGTGTTGCTTTCACTCATCATTTTTCCCATTTCCATTTATCTGGAACTTTACTCCGACATTTTAGTATCATCACTAAGGGCAAACCACTGATGTTATGGAGAATTTTGTTTCATGATCTGTGTTAGTTAAAAACGGGTTGTGCCATGAACATCACTTTCAATGACATCCTATGAGTTTGTGATTCAAGGGTGGCACACTAATGAGGATTTTCCAATGGGTAAGGTGGAAATATCCATGCAGTCCTTCTATGAATGATTTGCCAGTGACCTCTGTTCAAGAAATAGGCAAGAAGTTATTTTTTTATTCTTCCACATCTGTGCTAAATTTGGTTGGACCTAAACATTATTGGGAAATACTGTCATGTATTTCTCGTCATGTTCAGAGACACAACCATGACAGGCTCACAAGTTTGATTTCCTTTCAAAACCAATCTAAAAGTAAAACCTTCTGACGTTTTTGTTGGCTTTTCCTTTACCCAGCTTCCCTTCTGAAAGCAGTACTTCGGTTATTCCATGTTTGTTTGGAAGTGCAGTCAGTGATGCCTCAGTTTTCACCGAGGTGGTGTTCCAGTTCTCTGTGTTGACTGCACACTTAACCCACCTTGCCCAGACCTTTTATCATCCTGTTTCTCTTCTTTATACCAGAATGTTTTATCCCAGGAGCTTCAGGTCCTAACATTCATGTTTATTCCAAGTAGCAGAGCATTCATGATTTCTGTGGGTGATGGAGGGAGACACAAAAGATATAAAAATGTCTTTTTTAAAATTTCTTAATCCATGCCTCTGCAAACCATAGTGCAGCAGAAATAGCAACATGATCACACCATCTGTGTCTATGACAGGAGAGAAACAGTCACCTTTAGGGTATAATAGTTGTTCATGAATCTGGCTTTGGATGTTAAATGGAAGCTTTTTCTTAAAAAGGAAGAAAAAAAAAGAAGAAAAGACAAACCATGCTTTACTGGCACAGAAAGTGATGAGCTTGAAGTTAGTCTGTAGCAGAAACATAAGGTTGTTGTCTACTTTGATTTTTGCTCCTGTTTTTCTTGCCCAGACTGCTGTATCCGGTAATAGGTCAGGGAGGGAACACAGAAGTTCAGGCTATGTCTTCACTGGAAGAAAACACTGTGTTCCTCCTTGGGGTTCACTGTCATGAGGCACCTGGCCTGAGGTGAAAACCTAGTGGAGACAGGTTTGTTGTGTGAACAAGTGTGAGCAGGCCACCATACAGGTTATGGGGAGAGGCCAACATTTACCTCTCACCACATGCTTTTACAACCACTGCTCCATCTTCTCTGGTTTTGTCATTTTGTTTCCCATACCATCAAACTCAAAAAGACATCATCCTCTTCCCTCAGTGAAAATAGCCTCTCTGGCTGTGAGAAAACACTTTTGCAACGTAAATCCTTGCAATTCTTCCCTTTGATATTGCTTTTGCTTTTGGTAAAGCCAATGCTTTTCCTTCTCAGCTGACATCCTTGCAAAATTACCTGAGGTACAACCAAAGTGCCGAAAATGTGTTTTTCAGCACAATGACATAAATGCCAAATTACATCAGTCTAGGTAGCTGAAAAGGTCAGATTTTGTGTTTTTTAACTGTATGGTTGAACAGATTCCTTACACATGCCTACTTCATTGAGTATCTTCCACTCCCTGCTATGAACAGTTCGACTTGATGATCTTAAAGGTCTTTTCCAACTTAAATGATTCTATGATTTTATGAAAGGCAGAACAAGGGGTCTGGCAAATCATGAAGGACAAAGCTCTGGTAATGGAGGGTGGAGATAAGAATTTGACTCTGTGCAGGTTTTGGCAGGTTTGTGTCATTTTATCCGTGCACGGCAAAGGAAGAAAATCACATGCAACAACAGGGAAAAACTGTTTTCTCTCTCAGACTCTTCCTGTGCTATTCTTCTTTTCCACTTTAACCTTCCACTTTCTTGAAACGAAAATGATGGAAACAGATAAGAAGTGACTTCAATTAAGGCTGATTCTTTCTTCACCCTAAGGAGGAATCCAGGAAGCTCTCCACAGCCTTCTTTCTCTCTTTGAAGTGTTGACTTATCATCCTCCTGCCATTAAAATATAATGGGCTAGCAGTGGGTGTGCTGGGATTTGACACCCAGTGGGGAAGCGCACCTAATCCTGCATCATCACCTGATCCGGTTCGGCTTATTTTCCCAAGACACTGACCCCATCTTCACCATTCAAAGCAGAAGAGGGGGAGGACCAGAGAGTTATTGTGGAGGACTTAATCCAAGCCAGCCAGTCTCTGTGTAGGTGTCACAGAAGATGGTTTCAAACATGACCACATAAGCAGGCGCCTGCAGGAGGGACTGCCTGCAGACCCCTGTGAGGAGGAGAGGGAGGGGGGATTTTATCAGGTGTTTGGGTGCATTTGATCACGGGGTGCCTTTATCTTCCCCACACAGTGGGTTGTGGTGACTCACCAGTCACTCAGTGGAGTGGAAACAACTTATGGGTCATGGCAACAAACAAACAAGGATGGGAGCCAGAGAGACACAAGACATCTGCTCCAGCATCATCGGCCTTATCTCTGTCGCTTGGCTGCGTGCAGAGCCCTTTGGGTCTGGCCTGTCAGCCCTGTACAAAGCAGAGGTTTTGCTGCCATGGAGCTGTGGGTACGGGAGGGAAGGATGTGGGGGGAAGATGAGCTTTACACTTTCAGCAGTGCCTGTGGTTTCCTTAGGAGACAGACAGCTGTTACGGCCTCTACAAACCCATTTCCCAAAGACAGTGTCTCGAACGATCTTGTCTGATTGCTTTTCCATCTGAGCCATGAACAACACTAGAGCAGGGATTCACCTTCAGTCAGTCTTCTCTATTTTCAGCAGTGGAATTGAACATGAACTTGTGCTGTCATGCCATGCACACATACACTCTGCATGTCTCTTCTGCCACAGCAAAACGAACCCTAACACAGCGCTCACAAAGGGCAGTCCATGAAGTGTTTCCTGTAGAAAAGAAGGCTGCTCCCTCTCTTTACCTGCTATGTGGTGGGCAGTATGTTTGACAGCCCCATCTAGGGGAAACAATCTCAAATATTACTCAGGAGTTAGTCTGCACAGGAACCCATCTGCTTCACTGCTCCTGACCTGCTGGTGCCTTGTCACATCATCCGGATGCTTGTTCTGGTGGCTGCAAAGGGCTCAGGTAGGGCTGGGACTGTAGATGTTCCCTGGAGGTGTGAGAATAAGGATGAAGAAGATATGAAGATTTTTGGCTGGTTTCCCCTCTCCCCGCTTCTCCTGCTTTTGCTTAATTTTGCTGGCATAGCCCTGAATGTTTGGGAAAAATTTTTCCCACTAAAATGGAATTAATTCATCTGAGCTGTAGATTAATAGCTCCAGTCATTTCAGTCACCTATCACTACTTGTTCATAGATGGTGAAAGGAAGGGTAGAGGCAGGTAATTGCAGGAATTTGGCATACCTGGGCTTTTCCCAGGCCTGTTTCTTCTCTCTCCTTTTCTCTCTGTGTCCGGTCAAAACCAAGGCTGTCCTGTTCACTCAACACAGCCTCAATTTTAAGACTATGGAAACAGCAGCAGGCAGAAGATTTCAAGAAGAACACCATTGCATGCACGCCTGTGTCATGTGTGAGATGATCAGTAATGATTTTGGCTTCTGACAGTGGCTGTCTGCAGTTGCACAGATCAAAGACCATAAAGAAACTGTACCTAAATTCACAAGACTGACTGGTAAGTAACACCAACACCTCATGAAAATCAAAATAAAATGTTTGGATTCTTCATTTGCTTGCAGGACTTTTCATTTAAAAGTCAAACTTAGAAAACCAGAATACAAAATATAGTGTATAATTGGGCTGGATCATGAGACTTGGTCAAAAAATTTTACTGAACTGAAGGGAGAAATTCCAAGTTTTATTGTCTCTGCTCAGCTCACTGTCTGGAACACAACATCCCAACCTCCTCTTTACCTTTTTTTTGAAAACCTAAACTGAGAAGCACTCAAGTCCAAGTATAGCATCTTAGTCACATCAGCAGCCAGAACTGAGCTGGAAAATCAGATCCAAACACTATTTCTGTCAGGTTGACCTTTGTTATTTTTATCTCTTTTGGTGGATTCAGGTAAGTGCTTTCCACCTACAACCTGCTTCTTGGTTTAGTTGTTCTTTGTCTCCAATCAGTTGATCAAAGGTTTCTAAATGGAAGACTGGCTACAAGTGACCATGACATTGAGTAACAAGTTTCTACCAAGTAACCATTTATGCCAAGACTTTAAAGCTTTCAGGAACTATTAATTTTTACACAAATAATGGTGTATTTCCTAATAACTTCAGCTAACATGACATGATGAATAACAGGGAACTGAAATCATCAAGGAAGTAAATCTGTTATGGACTCAAACCAGTCATTTTTTTAGTTGAGTTTTGGTCCAGCTACAAAGAAAGTTTTGCTCTGTTGGTTGGGGTTTTTTTGAGTCCCACATAGTCTTCAAAGTAAGAGTGTAGGTTCAGTTCTGGGTTTGAAAAGAAATAACAATTCAAATCAGTTTTCAATTTGGGTTTGGGTTTGATTCAAAGCTGTCAAGTATATTCACAGAGTGATTAAAACTGTTCCAACAGTTCTGGCCATGAGGAAGGTAAGGCAAACCCAGAGGACATGCAGATCTGGACAAGTACTCTTGCTGTTAGCTAAATTTTTCTGTTACCTAAACAGTCTTACAGACCAAAGCCCCATTGTTTTAGGCAGGGCAAAAAACAGGTAGTAAGAAATTACCCTGGCCTAAAAAAATCTTCCTGTCTACTGACACAAAGCTAGAGATGAGAAAAAGCTAGAAGACGAGAGAAAAGAAGCGATATTGTCTTTCTCAGATGGGGAACCGAGGCACGGGGAGGTGAAGTGACTTGGCAAAGGCAGCGCAGGAAGGCTGGAGCAGAGCTGGGAGGCGCAGCCGAGCGCTGGGAGCCCCTGGCCACAACCGCAGCCTGTCCCTCCTGCCCCTCCCTGCTCGCCTTGTGTGGCACCCGCGCAGAGCTCCGCAGAGCAACACACAACACTGACCCCAGCGGCTGGGGAGAGACGGCAGGAAGAAGCCCCGTTTATTTTTCTTTCTGCTACTTTATCTCACTTCAATGGGAGCAGTTGAGAATGTCGAGGATAAATAAAAACAACTGTTGGGCATCAGTCCAAGTGGTTAACAAAGAACCCCAAACTCTTTTAAGTCCTACAACTAAAAGGTGCTGGCATAAAAAGAATAGCATTTTTCTTTGTAGAAATCATTTGTTGAACTCTCTAGTTCTGAATAGGATTCCTTGCCTTCTCCCCCTTCTTTTTATGCCCAGAATTTAAAAACAAATCACACAAAAATATCATATTCCTCCCTTATATGCTATATTAGATGCTTCCTGAGAAACCCTGTGGTGTTGTCCCCCTGTGACGTCAGTGTAAGGTCCTGCCTTAGATGACATCCCAAAGAAACGCAGTGTGAGCATCCCCCTCCCCCTTCCAAGATCATACTCTGGAGTTGGGTCATATGCCAGGACAGGTACCTATTTTCATCCTTGGCTGGACAGTTTTCCTGCTTGCTGGGGCTCTGTGGTGCATCTGAAAGCACCTGTCCATCCTTGACAGGGAGGAATGCAGCACTGCACAGGGAGCATGGGCGGGTTGAGGATGAAGTTTCTCTTGATAGCATGGTGGAAATTCTTTGGAAAATTCAATGAGAAGCCAAGGGAAAAAGCTGGACTTTTGAAAGGAAATTGCTGATGCAATAAAACAGAACAGACAACCAGAGTAGCTTTAGTAACCCAGTAAAGAGGCTGACCTGTGTAACTTGGGCTGTGGAAGAGGTTTTGCCTGGAGAGAGCGACTGTGCTTTCTGCAGCACTGGGAGCATATCAGTGCCAGGGTGGGAGCATGCAGGGGAAATTTGGCCTTTAGGCTTTGATGCCTGCAGTGGGGAGATTTTTTTAGATGAGCAGGCAGCTGTGAATTCTCTGTCAGTCTGCATGGCAAGGCTGAAATTGTGTTTCTGACTTCAATGTTACTTGAGAACAGCAGACTTTCACCTACCCTGTGCTTAGTACAGGTCGAGGGGGAGAGCCCAGCTGTATTATTAGTGGGGGCCAGACCTTGTCATTATAAAATTCTGTACTGTAGTTGAACCTTGGGTTGAAATCTAACAAGTTGAGTGCCAACAGTGGTCTTATTGCACTAAAAGAAAACAAGAAAAAACCCAAACAGAATGTATGTACAGGGGAAAAGTATATTATTTTGCTAGTAAAACCCACAAAGACTCATCTCAAAAAATCTGAAAAGCATAAACCTGGGCCCGTTGTTTGGAGGTGACACATTATAGCCTGTGAATACCTTTGCCATCTCCTCCCTGCCTCCCTCTAAATCTTCCCCTGTCTAGTTACAGCATGGTGAAAGAAACAGCTAATTTGACATTTCCAGTTCCTCCTTTGTTCTGAACTTCTGTTGTGGGAACAGAATAAAGGAAATGGAGACCTCTGGAAAGGCCGGGAAGAAGAGACAATTTACACCACCTTACTCATATACAATCTTAAAACAGGGCCTGTAAAACCTGGCTCTTCCCAATCCTCAGCCATCAGCAGAGACTTCACTCCCAGGAACAAACTGCCTTTATTCATGTGCTCAGCTGATGTGACGATTTATGGAACTGGCTGATCTGGTCTTTGTTCAGGTGACTGAAATCCATCCCATCCAGGCCATCCAGTTTCTCTATTTCTTTTGTTAGCTGTTTAATAGGGAAGCCAAATGCCTCTGAAAACATTGATTCAGCCACTTTCTATGTCAGTTTTTACAGTTTCAGTTAATTATATACATTGGCCTTTTCAAGCCAAAACTCTTGTCCTTTTCTTAATGCACAGGAAAGTCTCACTCGGCAGATTGAAATAAGTTATCATCTGGACACATCTGCCCCTGCTGGCAGCAAAGCCCTAAGTGGGAAGGTCAAAAAGTCCTCCAAAACCACAGGCTTGTTCCCTCCTGGGTACCAGGCACTACTTGCATTAGAAAGATGAAGTGGTGAAAGAGCAAAAAAACCTCTAAAATCTGCATGAGGTCAGAGTTCAGTGTGGGAATTCTTAGCACAGGAAAGTAGTCCACATCCAGTACTCCCTAGGAGGCCCTGGGGAACCAGTAGATGCCTCCTGTAAAGCAGGCATCAGTTGTCTTCTCTGCAGTCCTGGAGCTGCCTGTTGTGGCCGTGCTGATGCAGAGGTCTGGTAAGGTGCAAGTGTGAGAAGGGGCTGAGGAAAGTGCAGCCAGAAGCTCATCCGGCAGTTTTGAAAAAAGCAGGATGTACTGTCAGCCAAAAAAATCGAATCACAGGCCCCTTGAATTTCTCAGGCTTGGGAGAAATGTGGGATTTAATGTATCTTTCTATCCTTTACCCATCCATAAGGCAGCAGTGACACCAGCCAAACTAACTCCTCACCAGCAAGTTGGGAAAATAAACCCATTTTCATCATAATTTATGAAATGCTTGGATTCCTTTGTGATAAATGACATAGAAGAGGCCACAAGGAAATGAATAATTCCAACTTCAGAAGAGAGTTTGAGTAGTGTGCTGAAAAGAGATGACCTTGGGACCACATGTTGATCGTGCATGTTAAAGTAAAATATTCAGCATCTCCATATTAAACTAGCACTACTTGCAGGCTGTTACATGAGGCAAAGATGTCACCAAAACCAAAACCAAGCAAAACCCAAATGAATAAGGATATCTTTCGGACCACTGGCAGTTCCACAGCTGCCAGAATATCCTTCTTCAGATTTTTCGGACTGGCATATGTCTAAGCAGGGAATATCTAATGGTGTCAGAAAACTTAGGGGGTGAACAAAAAACCCCATGTGAGGATTTACATGATAATATTGTCAGTGTAGGAAAGCCTTGTAGTAGCATCTCTCTTGCTGTCTTCTTTGTCCAAACCCAGAATATCTCATATGGGTCTGAGTGGTTCTTTCTACTCTGCCATGCAGGAGGAAGGGAAAGAAAAAGCAGCAAAATCAGCTGGCCTGATTTCTCCTTCTGATTTCACTTGCTGATTTCTCAAACCACAGTAATTCCACCACAATGAGCAAGATCAGAATTAGTCTCTAAATATTTATTTAGAACTCCTTGAGGATGACAGAAAGGAAAAGCTGAGGTTGTGCTGAAACATTGCCCTAGGCACATTCAGCAGTTATTAAAAAGAATTCACTTCCATGCAAATTGTATTTCATCAGCTAATTAAGAAGGTATTTATCCTCTGCTTTAATTAATATCTTGTATCTTCCTTCCGAAATACTTAATCAAGGAATGAAATCATCACAGAAATATTGCCCTGAAGTTAGTATCAGCATTTTGTATCTCAGAAAATCTGACATGTGTGTGTGTATGCATACATATATATATAATATACATATATATGTATACGTGTGTGTATATTTTAATAGCAGTAATTATAAACTACTCTGCCAACTTACAGAGCTGCTTTACATTTCTGGCTTGCTGCCAGGCTTTTTTTTCCCAGTGCCAGATGAATAGCAACTGTTGTGTACTCTAGATCTGTGCTCCATTTAAGCAATATCCCCAAAGAAATCGGCCTCCTTAGCTGTTAAGCACAACTTTGTTAGGCAGCGCCTGGGGCGATTGACAAAACCTATTTGTTAACTAAAAACTGTAATCAGTGGTTTGTGTATCAGCAGCATAATACTCTCAGTAAGGCTACAATATAATGGATGGAAAATCGGTTATTTCCTGAGCATCAACAACCAATTTTCCACCAGTTAGGCTAGAGATGGATATCCCAGAGGTATGTAGGAGTCGAATTAACTGGTGCCAGCTTAAGCATGGGAAAGATACTAGCAAAGCATATGGGAGTGGGCTTTCTAAACAAACTGGATAAGCCATGCTGGAATATATTTATCACCGCCTGTAATTCAAGTTTAAGTTTCAAATCTTGCTGTTCTATTGATGTTGCATTGAAATGGAATGCATTTTCTGGGAAAGGTGTAGTCCCTGTCATTTGTAATATCTCAATCCAGACTGTTTACAAAGGTGTTAAACAGAAGTTATGGGCTGGTGGGAGGTGCTGCAGAAACTTAAC
This sequence comes from Melanocharis versteri, assembly GCA_013397845.1. Taxonomy (NCBI): domain Eukaryota; kingdom Metazoa; phylum Chordata; class Aves; order Passeriformes; family Melanocharitidae; genus Melanocharis; species Melanocharis versteri. The sequence goes on from VZTG01006023.1 coordinate 660,685, forward strand.
CTCAAAAGAGAACAGCTTGAGGATAATAACCCTATCCAGGCGTGAAAAAATCTATGAAGTTTTGAGATGAAGCCTCAATTCCTTAAGCAAACCTCACTCTTGCCATTAAATCAGTAGGCAATGTTCAGTCCATTCTGAGCATCACTCCCATGAGTGCTGTCTTCCCATTCATCTTGGAGACATTCCTCACACAGAATCCTTGATTCAGCTCAGCTAATCCATTAATATAAATAAAAACAAACACCAGCAGGATGTAGCTTATCAGTTATTCCTGAAATGTTCTTATCTCTTCTAGAGTTTCTCACTGGGAAATAATGTGCAGACTTTCTTCCCCCCTCCCTTTCTGTCAAACCTGTGGCTGGAGTGCTCCATAATTGCTGAACTTCAAACCAATAGTCATAAGCCTAACTGGAACAGTTCACTCATTGCAGCAGTCTTAGAGATTTTGGAGATTTTTGGAGTTTCCCTTCAGAGTCAAGAGCTGGAAAGCCAGGTCCCAGAGGCAAGCGACTGCACGTGTCATCAGCCAATAGCACAGAAAGGTCACAGGACCCAGGCTTCAAGTGCTTAAGTGTGTGTGGGAAATCTCACTGTGTTAACAATCCCCTTCTTTATTTCTCCTCTTAACATGGTACATTATTTGAGCATTATTAGGTGAACCCTTTGTTAGACAGCATGACAAATCCCCAACTAAGTGGAAGCATGATGCCGCTGGACTGAGTGACCTGTGGATCTTGCTGCTCTAAAGAGAATGATTGCAATTCCTTGTGACATTTTTCACTGAAAAGATGGATTAGTGGGCAGGCATGTGCTAGGGCTGTAAGTTACAACTTATCTCAGAAAGTTTTAACTTTATGCCTTTGCATGCCTAAGAAGTCATTTTTAAAGGCAGCTTTAGCCTTTATGAGTCCCTATGGATCTCTGCACAAATCTGTAGCTGCAAAGGCTGTCCAGGCTTTTTGATGAGGGCCTGGGAGTTCAGACAGGGCAAGAGGAATCATGACTCAGTTTCTGTTCCTGAGAGTGTCACCAACTCTCATCGTGTCACTAAAGTTCTCCAGGCTCCAGCTTTATATATAAAATGGGTATAGAAAGATCTGGAGTATTTTAATGTTTGTTAATGGTTAGAGAAAGGCTTGGCTAAATGGCATCACCAGGAAGTGTTTCAGATCAGTGCTGAGTTACGGAACACTGGTGTCTACACCTTTGTCTCCCTAGGCTTGTAACTGAAAATGACACAATAAAGGGCTCAGAGTCCTGATGGGATTGCTGTGAGGTCTGATGCAAGGAAACTCAGGGGTCCCCACTGCCTAATCCACCCACATCTGTGCCTTGACCCTCTTCTTCCTCCCCTTCAGAGCTCAGTCCATGTGTCTTCTGGTCAGTGGATCCTACACCTTTAATGCTGACTGAACAGTTAAGAAATCCATGCTTCTAATTCTGTGTCCATTAGTTCCGTTTTCAGTCAATACAATCAGGTTTGCTGTAATTCCCACATTTTGGAATTGGTATTTATTGCACAGAAACAGTCAGAACAGTAAGAGATTCATTTTCTTGCTTAGGACAGATGGGAACTGTCCAAACATTTTCATCTGCCAAAGTTAGTAAAAAAATATGAGAATAAGACCAAAAATAAGACTTCTTAGGACTTATCCTGAGGAGACATATTGACAGATCACTAGCAAAAGCCCACGACCTCCCAGCCCTGAAACAATAGAGTGCTTTAGACATTTTCTTGATTTGTTCAGGAACCTTTCCAGATTTGTCTCAGTTCTTGTATTTTCTGACCTGCTTCACCCGATCAGTGCCCTCATAAAGCAGTGGAGGCGGATGCTGCTGGGAATATTAGTTGGAGCTTAGGATGAGGCAAACATGGATTGTTTTGCCCTTCCTTTTTCAATCACCAAAATGACATTCAGGAACCAGGGAAGAACAGATATGGACACTTAACCCTGTGATTAGAAAGGCCGAAGCAGAATCTGCATGTGTATACAGAATATATCTGCAGACTGGGCTGTGATTTACTGTGAGGCTTAAAAATGCTTTAAAGACTTCTAAGCACAGGAAGAAATATGCTGTTAGTAAAGCTTCCGTGTTATCAGCCCAGCTAAATAATGATGTGCAATGTGTCATGTGCAAAGAATATATTAATGCTTGGATAAATATTTTCCTAATGTCTGCTTGGTTGATATCTCCTTGGCATATAACCAGGGGATAGTAAATAACACTCACAACTCTGTTTACTTAAGGTCTGTTTTCTCTCTTGACTTTTACATTGGCAATAATTTTGGGGGCTTCAGGGGAGGAAAAGGCAGAGGGAACTGTAGCCTTGTAAAATGTTTGTTTTCCTTACAAATTTCACAAGAAATAAACTGTTTATGCTTTAGTGTTTCATTGCCATGGAAATGTTAGATGATTTTGTGAGACTGTCAAAGTGTTTAATGTGTAGCCAAGCAGTAGCATTACAGAGAGTGGGAGGGGAGGAAAAGGAGAAACAGGAGGAACACAATGAAAAAGAAAATGAGTCCACTTTACCTCGTAGTTTCTAGCACGTTATTTTCCCTTGCTTGTGGGCATGACTTAATGCTGGTTACTCCCCTTGGCTGCAAACTGCATTCATTTTAATCATCTGTTTTGACAGCTTCTTTCCCCCTCAGGCTCATCTCTAATTGAATTTGTCATGCAATCTCACCTCCCCTGAAATTGTCTGTACGGGAGGGAACCTGGGAGGCAGCTGGACCCAGGTTGGTTTCTGTAGTGCTACCTGCAGAAATCGGAGTGTTTCAGTCCTGCCTTTGGAGCTGAGAGGTCTGGCATTGTCTGGTATCCCACAGATGTGGCAGTCATATTCCAGATCTAATCTGATGCCTTCACAAAGGGCTCAGTGAACTTCCAGTTCAGTTCCCTACCAACTCCTGTCCTTCTCTGCTGTCTTCCATGCCATGGGGTAGACATCCTCATAATGAACTACTCAATTTGAGATTAAAATTCTCCCTGCAACCCCAAAAATGCTCCCCAGTTAAATTCTGTCCTTTCTGACTTCCTTGTACATTGAAGAGTGTTGGTAGATTGAGCAGAATGGATTTGGAGTCCCCCAAGCAAAGATGCAGCCCTGAAAAACTGCAGTTTTCAGGGATACAGGCATCACAGAATTCCACATGTGATGTTTAATGAGGCTGTGATTTGTCCTAGTGGTTGAGAAGGACCTTAAGAATAGCATTTCTTAATTTTTCTCTCTCCAAATGTGTTTGAGCCTATCAGTCTCAAATACTGTGTTTTTATTCTTAACAAAGGAAAAAAACGCTTTTAGAAAAAACAACCCAAAGGCAAGTTTCCCATGTGGATACACGTTTTCTGTAGAAAAGAACTGGCTACCTTTTGCTCTCTGATCCCACAATAACAAAATGAAATCCTTCTCATACCCAAAGCAAAGTGTTGGGTTTTTTTAATGTTTCTGCTGTTGGATTCGTTCTGAGCAGTTCCACACTGCAAGCCCAAGATGAGAGTGCTAGGCGTGAGGGGAGACACACACATTAACATAAGAACACTCATCTTGTTCCTTAGCATAAGTGGAGCCATCATGTTGTCTACATCTCCTCAAAAGTGCTGTGTCAACATGTCCCTGCAGCAAAAGTGTTCGTGGTGTCCAGATAACACATGTCACGTGTTTGACACACCAGCCTGTTATCTCAGCTGGCCAAACACTGAAGATAAACAGTGTCATGGAAGTGCACACGTGCTTTAGACAAGCTTTGTGATCAACTCAAATTTACAACCTTTATATCTGACAGCAGCATAAACAAAAATATGACAGACTTATATTGTCTACATCTGAAAGATAACCTGTAGGAGAAGTTGCATTATAAAATCGTAAGTGTTACACTTCGGAAGTCAGAACATTTCCCTGCAGAATCTACAAAATTTCCTCTCTCTCCCTACCGGGGTCTTAAGTGCAACAGAGATACTTGCTAGTATTTTAACTAAATGCTAGTTGAGTGTTTGTTTTGCTTTCTAAAGGCACACACTTTCTAAAGCGTATGTCTAAAATGAATCAAAGCCTATTCCACCTTTTTTTTTTCATTAGACTCTTTACTTTGACCAGCAAACTTCTTCCTCTCCTCTTTAGCCTCTCCTCAGAAACAATTCCTTTTTTTCCTTGTTTATTTTGTGTATTTTCCAGTGTGTATTGTCAGAATAGAAAGGAAATACTTTGAACCCTCCCAAAGTCTTTTGTTACACTGATGAATCACAGAATTCAGTGGTGGGCTAAAGAGGTTGCTATTCCTACGCAGTGCAATCTGGAGTAGATGAAAAAATCAAACTTCTTATGGCAATGCCATTATAAAATGGATAAATATTTCCAGATTCCAATTTGATACATTATTTTCTTTCTTTCTTATATGCAGATGATGCGAGGCTCTTGTAAATAAAGGATATAATGTCAGGGAGATGGAGGTAGGAAATGAAGATTAGTTTCCTTTTCTTCTATCTTCACCTCCCAGGGAGAAGTTAATTTTGGCTGTGTTCAGTCTGAGTTCACAGAAGGGAGAACACAAAAAAACTTACTTCTTCTGTAAGTCCATTGCCAAATTAAATGGAAAGAAGAAGCAAAAATAATAATAATAAAGATCATATTCAGATCGGGGGGAAAAAGCTAATATCCTCTCCAGATTTCAGCTCTCACCCCTTTGGCATCTGGATTTGCCAGTTCATTAGGAAACGTCTCAGTATTTTGGTCTAATTTAAGCGGACAGATGCTGTTTTTCCACAAAATGAAGTGGTATGAGAAAAGCCTGTCAGATTTAGTTTGGCATTTTCTTTTGTTGCATTTTATGTTTATGGGCCACTTTTTCCTGCCCACAAATAAACTCTCTAAGATAGACATGAGTCCCTTGGCAGCAAGGAAACAGAAATCCTGCTTGTGGGCATGTGCCCTGCTCTGCAGTCTCAGAAAGCTTTGCCAGTGTCCAAGTTTGGCAGATCCGTGTTATATATATATATATATCTTTTACATGCTGGCAGCAGTCCTTTCCATTTAGGATAAACTGAGTGCTGAATAGGCATAAATATTTGGGCTTAACTGAGATACAGCATGGGAAGGCAAGGCCAGATGATATTATATGTACAGCGTGGTGCAAAACATCTGAAGCCAGAGAGGTCCTGTAGTTGTACCTGGCAGGAAGTCCAGCAGAAAGCCAGCCAAGCCCCTCTGAAGGCCCAGCCTCATTCCCCACATCTTCCTGGCCCACTTGCAGGAAACGCCGGGTGGGGTTTATGGACTCAGTTTTGCTGCAGGTCGACCAAGAGGCTTGTAAGTCCCTCATGGGCTTGAAATCCAGCAGAGCAGGACTGGATCTGGTTCCCATGACTCTGCTTATTGGCCATTCTGAAAATTAAGTCCAGAGTATCCAGAGCAGAGTAAGCAATCAACGTATCTGAGCTGATGTCTAGCCTGGATAGATATTCACTCAACTCTGCCAGTTCCAGAACCTGGATACCCCTGAATCCAGGTGGAAACCAAACAGGATTTCCTCGTGCAGAGGGGGCACACAGAGCACCAGTCTGAATCCCACATCACTGCTGTATGTAATTACCCCCAGAGTCACTCCCCATCTATCTATTCCTTGTCACTTTGATTCAGTCTCCCCACTAACACGGCCCCTGTGCTGGAGCATTCCCCGCTGGAATTGCTGGTCTGCATTAGCCGGCTGCTGCAGCGTAACAGCCCAGCCTAAAGCCCATCAAAATCAACCTGTGGATTCCCAGGGGCTCTCAAAAATGTGCAGACATCATCTGGCAACTCACAGCCCTAAAAGGCTGCCTTGGAAATCAGCAGAGCCAGGCATTTCTTGCCGGGACAGAGGCAAGGTGGTGCTCCGGTGCCAGTGAGGAGCAGCATATCCCAGCCAGTGTGGGCAGGAGCAGAGCTCTGTCCAGCACATGAGGTGTCATTCCAGCAGATCTGTGTGTGTGTGCCCAGAACTGGACATACGGAGCCAGAGTAAATGTAGAGCACATGCTGTGGGGTGTGATGAGGTGATTCGGAGCAAATAAAGCTTAATTAGTGCACAGTGACCCTTAACAGTAATTTCCTGGATGATGAAATATCCACTGCTAGTGATCAAAACATACCACTTAATCACATAGCATTTTTCTTGGAAATATGCATTTACTTTGTGCTTTCATGTTTTCTTCTTTCCTCAGGGAAAAGGTAAAACACACCTCTCACACAGATCTGATGCTGAAGTCCCCTTTCTGCTCTTCGTTCTCATGGCCAGCACTGCTTTTTCCTCTCTCTGATTTGCAGGTTTGGCCCTGAGTTTTCTGGTGTTAAGGGCAGAGAAAAGGACTCTGCTCTGGCTCATTGATAAGGACTTTTTGAGCATCAGGAAAGCGTGCTCTGTTCTTCAGGGCATCTGTCTGAGGGGCTGCGTGGGGCTCCTCTAGCCTGGGACTCTGTCCTGACACTGTGTTCTTTGATGTCTCTAATTAGATGTGATCTCCACGTTTTTGGAATAGGGGCACTTGCACTCCTTTCAGGAGGTAGATGTTTCCTCAGGTACATGGGAGCTGAGATTGCACTGAAAGTATTCTCCCAGGATGGCGTTCTCTCTTCTGCCCTGATTTAGTGAGGTGTAGGAACATAGTATGCACAGGACTTCTCCTATGTGTCCAGTTTTGTTGATATTGGCCCCTTTATTCAGAAGTCGTAAGGGATGGGATGGAGTAAAAGAAGAAGAAAGACAAACTGTATGGAACCATTAAAACTCCAGCTGCAAAATAATGTTAATTGCATGGACCCTTACTGCCATAAGAATTGGGGTTTCTATTAGCAAATTAAATCCACTCCCAGATGAGATATACCACAGATGAGATTCAGCCACAGCTCTGCTCTCTCTCTCTCTCTCTCCAGCTTTTTGAATATTGCTCTTTTCATTTCCCTTGCTGACAGGGCCTCACACGACAAGGGCTGCAATTGCAGAAGACGCTGCAAGAGCCCGCTGACAGGTGATTAACAGCTCCTGAATGCTGTGAGCCTGACCACACTTCTGACCACGGGAGCAGTTAAACAAATTATCAGCAGAGCATTTTGTGGTTAACTCACCCTTTTCTCTAAACAAGTCTGCTAATGACATTCCCTGGCCTGGCACCCCTACACACTTGTGTGCTGAGACACGCTGTTCCTCGTGTCTGACAGACTCCTTAAAAACACAACAACAACAAAGGCAAAACTGGAAGGCAGAAAGAAATCTGGACTCTCAGTAAAATGAATAGCAAAAACTGAATAAAGAAGTGCATTTTAGTAAACTGGTTCTTTGGAGTGTCTTTCAGCCAGGTGAGGGAGCTGGAAATGTTTTCATCCCATTTATTTCAAGGCAGTCTTTAGCCAGAGCTTTCTATCAGACCCAATACTCTCTCATCATCCCAACCGGTGCCTGAGAGAGTGGGGTAAGTCCCTGGCATTTCGAAGGGCTCAGCAGTTGGAATCCAAGAAATTAGCTGAGATACTAAACATGGGCAGCAATTGTGCAAACACTTTCCCTTGCTACTTGTCCAAAGCCTTTGCTGGAACTGATCCACAGGGTGAAGGGAAATCACACTATAGAAACGGAGGGAGAAAAATCCCCTGTGAGCAGTGTGAGGTGTTGACTGTATGGGAAAAGGAAGGAGGGACCCATTTAACCCCCCTGAGTGTCACTGTGGGCTTTGTACGGTGGTGAGTCAAGGAGCCTCAGAGTAAATCCCTGAAACAGGATTTGATCACAAACAAGTCACTGCTCTGATAGGTAAAGGACACAGAGGAAGCTGGGCAGTACCATATACAGACCGACAGCAGTATGGAGACAGATTATTTTCTGTCTTGGATGCCTCCCTGATGTATCTTATTCACTCAAACTTATATTTGATCAACAGAGCTAAGGGTGGAAGAGAGCTGAGGATACAGGTGCATACCCTGGTGTGGTTCGTATGATCTTGTGGACATCATCTTCATGACTGTGCAGAGGCTTTGGGTTCTTGCACCAGAATATTTATGACTGAGAGCTTAGTGTCCTCAAGAAAGGGGAATTTAGGGCTAATCTCAGTCCTTGCCCTTCATTTAGAGGTGCCTGGAATTGAAAACATGAGGATGAAAGACACAAAAATACCCTTCTAGCTTTAATCTTTTAGTTAAGGATGTGTGGTGATGTTTCAGGAGATTCTTGTCATGTAATGTGTCTTAGAGCCAGTTCTTAGGAAGCTGTAGTGATCCGAGGTATAGAAGCAGCTCTTATCCCAGCTCTACTGAAGATCCAAGAAATATTCGATAAGCCAGGAACTCCAGGACTGGCCACTCATTTGTGCTCCTCTCCACACATCCTTGGGCTTGTCTTCTGAAACTGATGGGGAAGACAATATTCCAGAGATCATCAGATCGTGTCATGAGGAACATGTCGGGTGACACCTGATTGTTTTGGGTTCAAGGAGACAGGAGTTACCAGGGGAGATTAAAAGGTGTAATAACTCTGTTGGTATGTCCGCTTTAATCGCAGCCTCTCCTCTTTTGTCTTTAATCCTCTTTTGTAGTCCATGGAATCTTGTAGGCAAAGAATCTTTGTCATGACAATGAATTCAATAGCTTTCCAAGGAATAAAAGCAGATGTTTCCACACCTTTACGGAATGAATTGTTTAAATGAGAGAAGAGTCCTTAAGTGATGAGAGGTTTTCAGCTCCAGTAACTCGCTGAGGTGTGCGCTGAGAGCTCAGAGAGTGAGGACTTGCCATACTTATAGGATGGTGTTTGCAGTGAAAACCATTATGTGAACCCTGCTTTTTTTCCTCACAGTGAGTTAGAAGCACGTGGCTGTGCAAAGTCCAAGCCTGAAGTGCTTTTTCACTTCAAAGACTTCAGGATACAATGCTTTTTTTTCCCTCCTTGATGCATGAATGAGAAGTTAGGTCTGCTCACAACCTGGCCTGGCCTCTGCGTACTTAACCCTGCTGAAAATACTGGCTATGTTTGTTCAGAATTGAGAGGGAGAAAGAAATCAAAGCTGTTGTCATATCCAGGCTCTTTGGAGCCTCTTCTGCTGTGTCCTGACATTTTCATTTCAGAGAAAGAGTGTTATGCCTCCAGTATGTCTTCAAATAAAGCAAAAATGTTATTTTTGAAAGCTTGCTGTGGGATATGCAATTTATAGAACAGTTCACATAGCTTTTTCTTTAAGCAGTATTTATTAATATTTCACTAAGCAACTTTTTTGTTCAGGAAAAAGAAAAGGATGAAAAGTGAGAAAACTCATCCTGGGGAGAAGCTGCAAGTAACTTTTGTTGCTTTACCTCAAACAGCAGCAGTTCTTGCTTCAGGGGTAGAGACGGTGAATGTTTCTACCTGCAGGATTCACTGAGAACAACTCTGCCAGAGGGTGATGAAGTGTTTTGAGAGAAATTTTACAAGTGGCCTCGACTTCCAAAATGAGGCTTGACTGATCTGAGGGCTCCGTTCCTGAGGCAGGAAGGGTAACAACCCTTCATTTGCCCTGTAGCCCCTAAAGTCAAATGATTGCTCTCTCCAGGCCATTGCAAAATTCCCCTGGTGGTAATTTAATGTAATGGATTTTTTTTTTCTGATAGTGGCTTTTTTAATGTGTTCAAATGAAGAATAAAGTGTAAATGTATAATTACTACCATGCTTTCTTAGTAAATGCTTCTTAAAGCAAAAAATCATGTCAAGAAGTCCAAGATTTTTATTTGAGTTTTCTTGCCCTCTGATATGTTGTCATGACTTTTGTTTTCACTGTGTGGAAGCCACGGGTTAGTTTTGCCAAGAAAACTTCACATGTTCCTTTGTGTCTCTGCAGCAGTCAGAGCAGGTTTCTGTGATTTTGCTTGCTTTTGCAGAGAGATTTGTTGGCAAAAACTATCTCTGTGTACTGTGGAAGGACCATGAACAAACAACAGTTCTGGGTTAAATTTGTTGCTTTCAAATCAGCCACAGAAAGATGAGGTCACCTGCAGGTGAGCCAGACCTGCACAAAAAAATGACTTTTTATTTCTCCTCAGTGGTCACAAGGAGAAATTAGGACCGGGAATGAGAGAATTGGATTTTGTCAGGCCAAATCATAGTGGTTTGGGCCATTTGGTGAAAAAAAAGGAAAATAAAATCAGTCAATTTGGGCCACTCTGTTTCACTTTCAGGTTATTTAACTCTGAGGATAATGATAACAATTTTCAAAGAACGATATCAGAACTGTCAGAGCAGACTTCAAAATGCATCAATACGGAGGCAGGAAACCAACCTGCAAGGTTGGTTCAGTTCATAATTATGTGTTGAAGAGACAGCATGATTTCAGTCTTTCTCAAGTTTTGGAAGCTGAGCCTCCTTCAAAAGAAGGTGAAAGTCTTTTACCTTCCCCCCTCCCCTGAGTGTGTACGTTCAATGAGAGTTTGGACAGCAGCTTTTGTAGCACTTCATGATGGGCTTCTTTTTATGCTTTAGGTGGTGAAACCAATAAAAAACAAACCCTGAGGGCAAGGAGCAATTTAGAGGTGCTCAGAGTCTCTGCAAGCTCAGGGTTCCATGCTGCCTTATCTATTATAGGTATTTCCTACTGTGTATATGCTATATCAAACACTGTTTAAACTCTATAAGATAGATGTAAGCAAACATGCAATGTCTGTGACAACAGAGATTATGCCTTCCTTTTCAAAGAATATTTTCATAAGTTATTAGTTAGGGCCTTAGGTGCTTCACTTCAGGTGTGTTCAAGCAGCCACTTGTTTCTGAGGATCTGAGACCATGAGTTTCTAAAGGAACTCTTAAGAGACCTTTCTGCTTTCACCCATTTCTCATACCCCCCCCCTGCACACCTAGAATCACAGAGAATTTCAGGAAACACTGAATTATATTCTCTATGTCAGGAGCTTGTGTTTCAGCTCCAACACTGCCCTGGATCCCTGGTGACCTGGAGATCTGCTCTGCTCAGTGCTTGAGTTTCCACATTTATGGATAATTAATAATGAAAATCCTTCCTGGCACTGTGGGACCAGTCAGGTTCGTGCTGGTGTGCTTTCCAAAGGATGCTCTCTGAGGTCATGGCCCCTTCACAGGTCTTCTACTCACACATCAAACCAAATGTTTTCTGCAGTGTTGAGTCCTTACGATAAAAGCTCCTGAATTGCAATACCAGAAACAACAGGAGCTACGGCAGGCGAGTTTTCCTCCCCCACATAGCTCAGGTTCATCCATATCACATTCTCAATCCCTTTTTATGCACAGTGAGCCCATGGGCAACACTTCCTTCATTTGGCCACTCTCTATCCAGCAATCCACAGCCCCAGGAATGCACATGTTTATGTTTGACTGCAGCAGATTAGGGTCTTGTTACAAGTCAATGGCCAATCTGTTTTCCCAGATATGTTTTCTAGCAATTTTCTTCCTCTCTCCAGCCCTAACACCCCCAAAACCTTTGCAAAATACTCCTTTTTGGCTTTTGACAATCTTGGTTTCAGATTCCTTTTGCCGGCTAAAGGATTTCTGGGCAGGTTGACAGACATAACATCTCCTTCTTTTAAAAACAGTCCATACACTGGAGTGATGAGCTGGGACCTGTGTTTGTCTTAAATCAAATTGCAGAGCCATCACTCAAACTGGGAAGATCGCCCTCTCTCAGCTTTTTCTGAAATTAAAGACCCCTTGCCTTCATCTCGGTCCAGGTTGCTTTAAAGTTGCTTTTGCATTTGTCAGAATCTATATTGGAGGTATGAGGGAGTATTACCATGAGAAGGGACTTTCATAAAACATACTGATGGCAAAGAAGTAAAAAAATAATTGAGAATCTTTTATAGGCCTTGAGTCAGGAGTGCTGCCTTTGTGAGTGACTTGATCTGAGTTAACACGTATGTTATTTTGCAACTGCAAAGAGATTTTTGTCCCTTTTGGGGCAAGTCAAAGCAGCTTGAAAGGCCTGGTAGATACTTGCGTGTGACTATGCATGAAGCATTTCTTAGGAGTGTCGATGCTTTAAGGAAAATAGCACCAGGGATGGAATACCAGAAGCGCCTTGTTTCCACTTACTGTAAATGATCATAAATTCTACTGCTACTTTATTGTGGTGGCTGTAGTTCTTGGAAGAGTAAGAGGAGTGGGAAACCAGTTCCCAGTCAGTTTTATAAAGTACAAGGTTGCTTGTATTGGTACTAAGTCCAAAGTGCAATATTTCAACTATGAATGATTGGATGTTTTCCCAGATTCCCATAAAGTCATTAAACACACTGTAAAGGGTCACCCATAACATGACCAAAAGATCAGTACAAGCAGGACTGGAGCAGATTGTCAAGACAGTCCTGGTTTTCCAGGAGGTGAATTCAGACTGAACTGTGCAGCCTTGGAGGTTGCCCCGACTGGGAAAATGGGCCTTGTAAAGCCAACTCTGATCATGTCTCATTTACAGCTCGCTTTGGCCAGTCCAGATACGTCTCATAAAAGGAGCAGCCAAGAGCCAAGAGCTCTTCCATCCCCAGGGAACTCATCTCATGTGGAACTTCCCTTTGGAGAAATCTTCCCTTAACCAAGATCCAATCTTGGACCAATTCCCAGTGATCTTCCAAAACTGAGAAAACAACAACTCTCACGGTTATTTTTTTAATGCTTTTGTGGCAAAGTCTCATCTAAAAGAATGAGGATGATGCCCAGAGGATCTACATATGTTATTTTAGACCTCTCCGCAGAAGTAGCAGAGAATTGGGTTGTCACCTATGTTTATTGAACCATTCTGCAGAATTTGATAGCTGTAATGTGATTTTTCTATTACTCTGTATGACTAGTTCTGCAACTAGTGGGGAAATCATTATTTTATAGCACACTCTGGTAGAAGGTGAGAGCCCACCGCTGGCAACAGCTGGAGGTGTTCTGCCTGCAAAAACACTGCTTCCACAGGAGGAGTCCTCCAAGAAAAACTGTGGAGGGGACTTCAGCCAGCAGAGACACAGCTAAGCATTGGGATGTGCACAGCAGCTCTGCGGACAGCTGAAATTTCAGCTTCCTGGTCGACTTCTCCAGTGGAGGATCTCCCTCAGTGCCTCGGAGGTCCAAGCATGCTGACTCAGCACAACGCTTGGCTTCCAGTGGCGTGGGAAGGAAAAGAGGACATTGGGAATCAGCTCTTGTTTTCTCTCATAGCACACGAAGCATTGGCACTGGAGAAACGCAGGTCACCACGCAGATTTAAATATTCACAAAGAGTTTGTTTTCTCAGGAAATACTGAGTCTAGGACGGAAAATAAACTCTTTTAATTTGGCTTTTGACATCTGCTGTAGAGATAGCTCATTATGAAGCTGCAAAAAGATGCACTTCCAAACCAAAGCAGGAAATATACTGGTTCATCTGTGACACACAAAAGGCCTATGCAGCCCATTTCATGCTTGCTTAGGGAAGCAACAGACGTGGAACCAGAGACTGGATACAGGACTGAACTTTTCACAGTCCTGGGTGTGTTTGAGTAAAGGCTTTGGCTCAGTTTGTTGTGCCAAAATACAAGCAGGCCATGAATCTGAATTTTCCCAAAGTTCAAATGCAGCCGTATTCAGACTCCTCAGACCCTTGCTTATTTGGCATGTTGTGACATTTACACACACACACAGGGACTCATTTAAACCATCCAAGTCAAATCCTCCTACAGCCACAAACGCATAAAATTTGAATGCTTTTTCTTCAGACAGTTTGGCTGAAATTAGACCTTTTTTACAGTAATAAATAACAGAATAATTATTTTTACTTCCTACACAGGAACTCAAATGTTTGATTCATTTTGCTCTTTTTGGCAGAGCTGATAGTTCTGAAATAGTTTTCCCTGGCATCTCAGCAATAACAGTTCCCATTAACCCTGAAGACTCCTGATGACCTAAACTCAACTTCAGGATATTTAATTTCTTCTTCTCCTTCCTACCCACATGGGAATGCGAGATGAAACATAACACAGCATAGTAGTGATTAGAGCCTAACTTTTCTTTTCACTGTCTCTAGCATCTGTGCAACGGCTTGAGGTACTTCACATCTGTCTTTACATAGAAATATGCTTGTTTTTTACTTGGATATTGGTAGAATTCGAGGATTTTTGATATTTTTCTAGGATTTCCTTACCCAACAGGAAGAGCAGAGAGCTACTGAGTATTGCTCAGAGGAAATAAACTGATCATACCTCCGCTGCACCTGAAAATCCCAACCCTTTCTGGAGCCCACAGCTCCGTGCTTCCTGGAAGCTCTGGACTAACGGTGCCCACACCGAACAGAGGGTTCTTCAGTGAGCAGTAAGCCATGTGCAAATCAAAGATGTTGGTGTTAAGAGCCTGCACGGAGTGCCTGTACAGCCTGATGCTTCCCAGAAACCTCAGAGAGAGAGTGTGTGCAGCACATACTTCTGCCTGGGAAGTGCCAGGTTCCACTCACCACTGGCAAATGCTGGGGTTTAATGAGAACTACTGTGCTGACAGATCTTTGGCTGCTCCCATTGCATGGGAACGGTAAAGACATGATTGTTCTCGCTGGTGTGACTAGACCCACATGCTTGCCTGCCCTGGCCTGTCCCAAGCCACTTGGGTTTGGTGGCCTGTGTGGCACACGGTTGTGTCATTGTGTACCTGAGCTGGTTCAACCACCACCAAACAAACCCAACCCACACACTGCTTAATCTCTCAACCTCTGACCAGTTTTATTGTTCATGCACCCAAAATGATACAGCAATCTCCTTCTGGGGATATTTATATATTGGATAAAGGAGTAGAAGAGTAGACTTTTATTAATTTAGCCTCTTTTTAATAATTTGTGAAGAGCTCAGAAGTTGGGGAGTTCCATGTGGGAGACAGTGGGGTGAAACACAACACCACAGGCTTTTCCCAGTGAACACAATAGTGATGATTGGGAGCTGCAGAAAACAACAAGAAGCAGACCAAAATGCAGGGATAATGTTAGAAATATCTTTGGTGTCTCCACATTACTGGTGGAGAACTCTTGGATCTGTTTGACTGTAATTCTACTAGCAAATTGTTCCAGTTTCTGTGGTCTGTAATGATTAAGAAGCAAAGGATCTTCTTCATGTTGGAGGACATCCCTCTTCCCACTGCACAGTAATGTACAGCAGAGTAGGTATTTAGCTAAATTATTCTTCCACCCATGACTGTTTTCTCAGTCCTCATCCTGCCAGCCAACACAGTCCCTCTCCTACATTAATCTTTCCAGTTTGAACATTTTTTCTTAAACTGTAGACACCTTCCATGTGTCCTTTCAAGTGCTCTAGAGAAGTTGTTTGGAATGAGGCAATAGCAGGCATGTGTTCCCTGGTACAAGTCAGACCTGTAGATGGGGATCCTTGCAGAGAAGACAAAGAGGCAAGGAAGTCTGAGGGGGAAAAATCACTAATACTGGTACCTTTGGCTTTGTCTGGACTTGGCATCAACTGCTGAAACTATTGTGCATTACTGGTTCTGCAGGAAACCAGTACATATTCCTGGCAGTTTCTGCCTTCCACAGGTAGTTTAGGTCTTTGGTAGGCTGAGATACCTTCTGGACATACCAGTTTGTCTTCAGGAACCACAAGGACCCCAGGGAGACACTTAAATGTAGGCACTGTCTGCCAGTGTGTCTGTGTATCAATCTGCCATGGGGGGCTGTCACTGGTTTACCCATGTGGTGGCTGAGAGGATAAATATATTATCAGAGATATTTAGAAGTGAAGGGCTAGAGGAGCACACATGATAGAGATGCTGCTGTGTACGAGTAAGAGATTGTCTCTGTGTGCA
This sequence comes from Melanocharis versteri, assembly GCA_013397845.1. Classification (NCBI taxonomy): domain Eukaryota; kingdom Metazoa; phylum Chordata; class Aves; order Passeriformes; family Melanocharitidae; genus Melanocharis; species Melanocharis versteri. The sequence goes on from VZTG01006023.1 coordinate 676,461, forward strand.
TAATCTCAGTCAAATTACACAGGCATGATCCAGCATCTGAGAATCATTTTCTCTAAGGATCATAATTGTAAAGTTTAACCAAATAAATATTGAAAGACATTATATAAAACTCCCACACAGGGCCCTGCAACCTGAAACATAAAATATACATAGAGCAGATTCTGCTCACCACAAAACTATGCCAGGAATATAAGAGTATCTTTTATACAGATTGGCTCCCATCCCATTCTGGGGTCAGAGACATGACGTCCCAATAAACATTCACGGATCGCTTGGAAATCACAGGCATCTATGAGCCATCTTGCCTGCCCTTCCTTTTTCAGCTGAACATTTCGTGCTGAGTTGATAAAGCCCCTCACTCCTTCCTCATCATTCTCGTCTCTTTAATTCCACCAAGTGATTCATATGGAACAGTTTCACCAGCTAAATCATTTTTAGATAGTTAAGCCTCTTCTGGGGCTTTTAAAACAGTTGGCTGCAGAACTGACTCAAAGTCTAATCTGTATCTCTCCTGAGAGGATACTTTTTTCTGCCTCCCACCTTCTTGATGACTGCAGGACTCAATAAATACAATACTTCCTAATGTTCTACCTGCTTCCTTGCCTGCCATCTCACAGAGGGAGCCACTATACTGAAAAAACAGCAGAAAGAAAACTCTATAAATTCAGTCTTATGCATTCAGATCTTGTAAAACCGACCAAGGCATGAATTCCCACAGGTACTGTGCTCCTCTGTAGTGGTGAGAAGAGTAAAGCCCCCACCATCTGAACCCTGAAGCCACATGATGTGTGCTGGCACCAGTAGCACCCAGAAGTAGCTTTGGCCTTTCTTGGTTTGGAAATTAGTGGGAATTTCTATTCTGTACCAGCTAGTGAGCAGAGAGTGGGGACAATAGCCACACGTAGTTGTCCACCCCTTTGGTCATGGTATTTGGTTGGCACTTGGAAAGGCTGGGCATTAGACAGCCCTCATATAGTTTCTAGGCCTGCTCTTCTCCATGGTAATATTTCTATATTACAAACATATAAATGTGCATCTGTCAAGTTTCTCCCACTTGTATATCCCATGAACAGAGAAACCTAAAAGCTCTTCTTTGATATATGTCTGATATGGGGAAATTGCCATTTACTGTGAAGGTAACAAGGTCCAAAGTCTAGAGTTAAAAGACAGAGGTTCAGACTCTTCTCCTGTCTCATGCTCTTGTTCTACCTTTGCCCATCATAGGTCGTTAGATAATAAAAATATTATTTCATCATGAGTTACTCCTGTGGATTTCAAACACATCTACAGATCCTTCAAGCTACATCAGCACAGAAAAAAAAAAATTATTACTTTTCCCTGAGGAATGAAAATCTGGGTATTAAGAGAATGGATGACTAAAAATTAGAAAAGGTAGAGCTGGAAGACCAGAACCATTCATTCCTCTGAATGGCTTTGGGAGAGTTCACCAGCATACAAAGGGGACGGGTGGATAGAGACTTGCTCTCTCCTGAGTTCCTAATTATGAACTATTCCAGTACTTTTTGTTAGAGGGGTATTAGGAAATGCATTAGAAGGACTGTTACATCACTGCCTATGTCTGGTGGTTCTATGGGTGTGAAACTACTGTTCTGTCTTGCAGACAAGCCTCTCCTTCAGAGGGGACAGGTCACACAAAGTGTGGGGACATCTCCTTTCTGTAGTGAGCTGCACAGAAATGTGGGGGCTGGTAGAGCTTGCTGAAGAAAAGAGATGAGAAAGGCATCTGTGCTCAGTCTGTAAAGATGGGCATGACCTGTCTTCATTCACATTTCTGGGAATGTGAATGGTTTCAAAACTTTGGAAACTGCTCTGCAATCTGAGTATAAAACACATGGGCAGGCAGGTCAGTCGGTTTTCCTGGGCATCATTCCAAGAGCTTTTGGGACAGATGGGCTTTCAGGGACAGAAATTGGATCCTGAACTCTGTGGCTGGTAAGCATCCTTGATGTGCTTAGATCTGCCTTCTTCTGACTTAACCATGTGCAGATCTGGGCCTGCTGGGGCACTTGGGAGCCCAGTCCTGGGAGGACATGGTTACACAAACCCAGCAGTAGCCCAGCCAGTACAAAGCAGTCGCATGAGTCACAGGCTTTGTGGCACACAGAGGCTGCAGATGGAGATTCTTGTTCACGCCGAGAAATGTGGCGTTGTTCTGTACTTGCTGCCATCTGGAGACACAGAAACCAAATCCAACTGGCATGTGTTAAAACCCCTCCACCCTTTTGTATGGTTTGGTCTTGCAAATTGCATTTGTTTAGCAAAGGAAAAATGTATTAATTGTTCTTCAAGTGTGACTAATGGTAATTAGTTCTATTCTGCTGTCAGGAAAAGAGCCGCAGTTGACTGTATTTAAATCCTTCTTGAAGCTGCCCTGTTTTATACAAAGTTTCCAGACTTTTGCCAGCTTCAAAGCTAGCACTGCCTATCCAAAGCACTCTGTGGTTGGCAGAAGGACCTGCAGAGGCAAACTGCAGAAGTCTCAAATTCAAGACTTCTAGAAGCTGAAGAAACCAAGGAAGTCTGGACACAAAAGAGTTCCCTTCTAAACAGAAATATCTATGTTTCTCATTCAGCCTCTTTAGGCTGATTGCTGACTCCTTTAGCACTGTGACCCTTCAGTGATTGGGGACTTCATCATTTCTAGGTTAGATGGCAGTAATATGGCCTTTATATCCAATCTGAAGCTGGTGGAGAGTGCCACATTTTGTTTCTTAAGCATATAAACACATCAAATAGTCATGTCTTAAAGGTTTCACAGCAGAAGGTCTGAGCCGAACAAATTATGTTGGGATCCCCCTCATCAGGGGGACTGTCCTCCTTTCAGTGCATGGAATTTGGAAAAGGCATTTTCTACACTGCTGGAAATGTACAAATAATAAATGTGTCTGCTGAGGGATAAGGAAATGTTGGGATGTCAAATCTATCTACAGTTCCATTTAACATTTGTTTTCTTAATCCTCCTGCTTCCATCTCTGTCTCTGTCTTATAATGCATTCAGCACCACAATCGCGTGGTGTGTGGCCAAGAGCACATAAATGTGGCTAGGAAATGCCACACAGAAATATAATGTTATCAACATTAATGGCCTTTGTGTATGTCAAAGACTGTATCTCCACAGAGTGATGATGGGGCAAGGTATTGATGCAACTCCTTCTCCTCCTTACACATGATGTAAAATAAAAACCATATTTAAAAGGAATGATTTCACATAGTCTGAGAATATAGGATCAATGCAGTTGAGGAAAGGAAGCTGTGGGGACATAGAGTAACTTAACAGAGAGATCTGTTAGTGAGAAAGTCTCAGAGAAGTGGAAGACACCTCTCTACAGCCTTTGAAATTGAGATCATCAAAGCACTGAAGAAAATTCACCTGGGCACGAACATCTGTGATGAAAACAGAGGTGCATGGGAAGAAAGCTCTTTTCCCCAACAGCCTTCTTACAGAAAGAAAGGGGGACAAACAGCATTTTCTTCTTTTTCTAGGGATTCTTCTACCAAGAAGTCAACTGACTAATGTATGTGGAATGTGATCCTATCCTAAAGCCACACTCAGCTTCACTGTGTTTGTGCTACTACCTTTATAGTTGCTCCTGTTGCTTATAGAACAGGGCTGAGAGGACAGGACTGGTAAATCAGAATTGACAGCCTAGGAAGTAAACTAGTCATGTTTCAGCATCAGTCGAGTGCTTTCTCAGGGAAGAATTTGCAAAGTAACATGTTCCACGTCTCTTTTTGGCATAGTCATGAAGCAATACGCAAACAAAAGGAGCAGCATGTCTTCTGTCTACTTTGCAGCAACTTACACAGATTTTCTCTTTAAAGGGAACAAAGCTGCCAAGGTGGAAGAAAAGTAGAAACTTGAAACAAATTTTGGCCTGCTTTGTCAGAGCCATGGAATTTGGGAATGCTTTGCAGCTATGAGGACTCCCTGATATATAAGCAACCCTCTGCTATTCTTTCCATTGAAATGGCTATGCTCAGAAACATGGGCAGGGTTGTGGCCCTTCTGGGGATGCCACAGGCCTGCCTTTATTTTCTCCTCAACTTGCCTGGCCTTGCCTTTGTAGCAAACGGACTCAGAGTATAAAGACAGCAGAGCTCCGAATGATGCACGTCAAGGGTGCGGCTTCTTTGCCATGGGCAACAAAAGATCATTGCCAACTCTACTGGATTTTCCAGGGATCTTATGTAAAAACAGCAAATTAGGGACTGATGTGAGTCAAATCCCATCATTGGATTTCTTCAGAGCTGTGTTGCTCCTGCCATTTTAAACCATGCTCTCTACACTCTAAGGAATGTGCTAACTGCTCTCAGACCTACCTGTATTTTGTCAACCACACAGTTGAGGCCTTGAGCCTAGTCCAGGCCTGACTGCAACCAAATGCTCTTTGTTTCTTCTTCATGAGCATCACCCTGTAGACTCTGCCATTCACTCATTCTGTATTTTCTCTTGCTGTAAAGGGATTAAATTATAGGTGAAGTGATTAGAAACAGAAGGGAACTTGGCTTTAATGATCTATACTCTGTTCACAAAATAACTCACAAACCATTCACTGATATCTTTTGATTTGCAGACCTTCCTTGCAGGCTCTGAGTCAAATCAATGATCGAGAAGAGCACAGAAAGGAGACATTTTTCCCCCCTCAAAGCAGTGATATTGGAAAAAGATGTGGCCCTCTGCAGCTGTCATGGCCTTTGATATCCAGCTACATGTTGTTTCCATATTGCATAGTGAACTGTGAGACCAGATGATCTCCATAAATAGTGCAGGCTTGTGATTTCCTCAATTACCATTCCAACAGAAACTTCCAAGGGGTTGATGCACCAGGGAGCATTCATGAGCACAGAGGGGCACCTAAACTTTCAGAGTGCTCGTGGGCATGGATGAGAGATGTCCTGTTGTGAAAGGCCATCTAGACATACGCATCCAATCCTGCAGAGGGCTTTGACACTTGGAAAGAAACCTAGAACAAATTGCATTGTGGAAGAGTCTGGTGCTGGGTAGTGAGAGTTCTTGATGACTAGTGTTGTTAAGGTGGTTCTTTTTTTCTCATCCAAGGCTGTCTGACACATGAGATTTCATTCTCAACATGATAAATTTTCCACATTGACTATGAAGATTCCGTTACTACCTCTTTCTACAAAGTCCTTCAAACATCTTTCCAGAAAATTCCCATGAAGATTTTTTTTCTATTGTAATGTCATTGCTGTTCTAACAGAAACTTGTTAGATATTTTACCAATACTTAAGAAAGGCCCTAAGAAGTCCCTTTCCCAAAGAGCACTCAATAAGTCTTTCCCCACCAAGACATTGACCACAGGAGTGAGAAGCACATATGACCTACTATTGTCTTTATACTAAATAAAATTAAATATAGTAGATTTCCCTTTCCCTGTCACAAATTTACACCTTTGCACTTCCTCCACCAGTGGCTGTAAATTAATTTCCAACAGGCAGACTTGTCTGGTCTCCAAAAATTCTCCTTCCCAATGAAAGACTGCATAATCTCAGAGCAGAGACTTTACTAGGTTAACTGAAGGCATCCTTGAAAGACTGAGCCTTCTGAAAGGACCTAACAGGGTGTAGTGAATGGTGATGTTTTTAGAGAAACAGCAGAGCAGGATGCTAAGGCAGACAGCACTGGCAGAGCTGAGCAGATGGCAAGGTGAGCTGGAACAGATCAGTTATTCACTCAGACCCCAGCTAAAAGCTGATTATACGGAGAGTTGTGTGTAAAGTATTTATAGTCCAGCCTCAAAACTCAAAATCTTTTCCACGTGGGATAGTTTACATAGTCAAATGAATTGCCATTAATTACCTGTATTTTAGTTCTAAGATGCTTTGATTAGGTTTGAGGGGGTTAGTGCTCTTTGTTTGTTTGTTTGTTTGTTTATTTGCTAATTATTCTTAAATAATATCACACTGTGAAATGTTCATACTGAAAGATAAAAGATGAGAATTCCCACCTAACTGAGAACAGATTTATGTCTAAATTCATCCCCCAGTCTTGCCTCCCACAGGCAGTTCCCAACAGAAGAAGTGGTTGGGTTTCCTTCTTTCCGTTTCTGAGCCCCACATGCCACATGCACATAGGTTCTTGTAGTTATGCCTTTAATTTGAGGCCTGACATGGGAACATGTGGTACCACAAAACCCACCAAACACAGCAACCCAAGGATTGGCTGAAGAAATCACAGAGGGCCTGGAAAGCTCAGTGACAGCAACTATGAGAACCTGTACAACATTTCACTGGAGGGTAGGTGGGTCTTCTCAGAACAAGACACAAATTCATGGACGCACTTTCCAACATTTCTGTGTAAATGCATGTGCCCAAAATAGACACTATGTTCAAAATTGCCTTTTGTAGTCTGGTATTACAGATGCATTAAAAAGCAGCCTGGGAACATCATAAATGAAGGACATGTCAGATCTTTCTGTCATACCCTCTCTGGAGGGTTTTCACTTTGATACTTCTCAGCCATGCTTTGTCTGATGTCTGTATATATTCATACACTGAAGCATATCTCAGTGTGCATACAAATATTTCTTTAGCAGGGATGTGTTCCTTCTATATTTTGTTTCTTTCTAACACTGTGATGGCCAGGATCCTGGTCCATACATTCCCGTATTTGATTCTTGTATATAGACGAACAGATTGGAATAATTCCCATAATTTCCCACTGCCTAGAGCCTAATTTATAATGCTTTAAAATGAGGGGACAGTGCCTTTTTCTTAGTGTGGGTTTTGTTGAACTTTCAGGAGGAACTTTGCTGCCATGCGACCTGAGACAGAGAAAATGTTGATACCAATAAAATTTTAGCAGAGCATGCCAAGAAAATCAGCATTCAGTTTACCTAGGATATCCCAAAGGAAACATACAGTTAATACTGAAGTTTAAAATATCTTAGCCTTGGAATCTTAAAACTCCATCAACTCTTGGAAGAGGGGGAAGAAAGAGTAACAAAAAATCCTGTAGCAACAAGGAGGTTAAATACACACATATGCAAGATGTAGCACAACTCAATGGATCACTTTTAGCTGCTACAGTTTTGTCTGACATGGGTTTTGCTCTTGATCTCCTCATATTTGTAGCATTTCACAAAAAAAAATTAATAAAACTTTCCCCTTTCTGAGAGTACCTTATAATGAAAACAAGAATATTTTGAAAGGAAAGAATAGGAAATATTGACTGGGGTGTCCTGCTGCTTTCTAAGTAGTCCAGCTCCCAAGATTTATGTCAAAAGCAACAGAAGTTTGGAAATGAAAGAATGCCCTTGAAGTTACGCTCTGTAACTCAGCCAAGCGAGATGGATTTTCATTTACCTTGTCGAAAACCCAACATGAAAAAAAAAAGGTTGGAGATAAAAATCTTGCAGCATTACTCGAGATTTACAAATGATGTGACAAAATATCATGTGTTCCACTCATGAGAAAAAGTGCTCCGTTCAATGATATAATGGCTCCTGGGCTCAGGGTAGGTGGTTCTTAGTTTGAAATCTGTGGAGCATTGGCCTGACAAGCTGAAGTTGTGCCCTTTTGGTCTGACACAATCGTCATACATGGGCTGTCAGTAGGGATGAGGAACTGGCACAGAGGCAATTGTGTTCTTCCTTTGCTGCCCCTGGTGCTCACAGGTCTTATGGCATCATCTACTTGCTCCATGTTTGATTTCAACATCGTCCCATAGGTTCCACTGTTCTGCTGGTGTCGGTATTCCTGAGTGTGAGAGCAGATATGGGTAGGGTTGATGCTGTGGGACTAAACAGCCAACAAGAGACAGCAATGGAAGTTAAATAAGTAAAAGGTAACACGGCAGCTGTGTGAAGAGAGAGTTATCGCTTCAGCAAAGTCTCATTTCTGTACATGAACGGGGATGTTCCCATTGCACATTGCAGATTTTGACACACAGCAGCTTTGAATCAGAGTATGAAAGGGCTCTCATTGGCTTCTGTTGATTTTGGACTTGCAGCACTGGCCTTAGTTGTGCTTTTTCTTAACAACAGCAGGGTCCAAAAGTCATTGTGCTGAGGTGTTAATGATTTCTCTTAATCCAATAGGTTCAGCAAACACACTAAAACCTGGAAGCAGCCTTCTTTCCTTGGGAGCCCAGGCCTCCCAGACTTGATCAGGCACAGAAGGAAGGCCACGTTCCAGATGCAACATGAGATAGGCTGTGTTGGTACCTGAAATAAGAAGCACATGGTCTGAGTGGATCAACAGTTTGAGATTGATTATTAAGTGTCGGCTGTGCCACGGGCACTTTCAGAAGGCTGAAGTGTGCAGTGTGTAATTCAGCCTGCTCATCTTCAGATTCTTGATTATTTTTGCTCTTTCTTACCTGTTTCTCAGCCTACCCGTGTATAGTAACAATACCTAGACAGCAACACCGGAAAGGGCTGCCATGATTGTACTGACTTTTGTGGAGCACAGGTGAAGGAATTGTGCATGGTTTACACATTTATCTTCAGTTTGAGCTGTTCCATGTATGAGAGAACACTTTGTTCTCCAAGAAGTGACTACTGCACTGACTTAATGCATATATAATTCCCTGTAGGATATTATATACACATTAATTCAGGATGATAGTGTATCTAATTTAGGCACCTAGAGCTTAGCATTTTGAAAATCTCATCTTCTGTTTACAGTGTAATTCAAACCTTGAGAGTAAACACTCAAGTGGCTTCTGCCAGTGTAGGGTGGCAGATCCTTCTGTGTGCCTGCAGAAATCCAATTCCCTCCTTGCAGGTTTTCTTACAGTAGAAGACCAACCTGCTCTAAAGACATATCTCCATTCAGGATACAGTTTGTTAAGCCTTCTTTCCACAAAGATTATCAAATGGGCCTGGCTCTTGTTAAAAAACAAAGCAGTGGTAACAATTTTGTGGCCAGAACATTTGTCCCAGGGGATGGATACAGGTTCTAGGGTTACCTTCAGGAAATCTGAACTACCACTGCAGGAAAGTTCTTTAACCAATGCACATCATCATATTAAAATGAGTTTGCTCTGCTTAAGACTAGTATTAATGGCTCATGAGTCTCCAAGGCTTTAGGTAGCTGTGTTTAGGTACCTGCTGCCAGATCACAGCAGAGTTCTAGATGTGAGATAGATTTACCTCCATACACAAGATACTTCTAAGTTGTGTTGTTATCTAATTCCAGAGCCTGAAAAACTTCCAAGCCAGTTAAGATAGTAATTAAGGGCTAGACACTAATGGATTTGAAGGTTCTGAAGAGTGAGTGAATTACATTGTGAATTTTACTGCGTACATTTTACATCGCCAAATCCCAATTACAGAGGATTTGAGGCTAAAATGTTCTTAGACTTTCACCTTTCTTCCCAGCTACCTGTTTAGCATTTTGTTGTCTTCAGTGTCACAGGATCTAAATATCTGTTACTTTAGACAGATTCAATCAATGAAGCGTTTGTATGTGTAGTATGATTTCAGTGCTTCATAAAAATAAATGATAGATGGCTAAACTCTGCCCTGAATGCACACCCAGCCACCTAAAAGGCAGAGATAGATAAGAATTCCAGTTTACTTCCTCACTTCTTCTGTAATGGGCCAGGCCAAAAGCCTTCAGTCCAAATAGCCCTGAACTGTGAGGAAGTTCAGATCCAAACTCTTACAAGCCAGGCCATTTCTAATTATTTTTATTGCCTCATTAAATTTATTATGTTGAACCGTTTCTAGTGACCTCATTAACTCTCAGCAAAGAGCTTGTCACGTACAATCCTTAACAGATGTCTGATTTCAGGCATTGCAAAGTCAGTCATCTGACCCTTCCCCCACCGTTAGCTCTCCAATCCTATGCTCTACTCTCTTTCAAGAAGGATTTCATTTTGATGATGCTCTATTACTGGGAAATTTGCTGCAATCCTGCTTGGGCCAGTTTTTATGCCTTCATCCTCTAGCTATGTCCCACATATTTCTTCTCATCTGCCTTGTTTCCTTCTGCATGTATCCAGATGGGTTGTATACTAGAACTGCACTCTCTCCTGTGGAGAATATCTTCTGGCTTCTTGACTCAACCAGAGTTTGCAGTGCCCCGTGGGGCTTAGGCTGTAAAACCCCTCTATGATATGTGCAGCTGGGCTCAGAGAGCAGATTTCACTTTGTTCTTTCTTTATCCATGATTTAAATGGCTCGGATAGCACGACAATTAAATGCTGGGGTTCTGGACCACAGCCTTCAAGGGCTGTCAAAAGGATTTGGAGGCACTCTGCAGCTGAGAGCAGGATGTGGGACTGACAGGATCAAGAAGGAAGGAAGGAAGCTCCCACGTGAACCTGAGACTCAGCCAGGTCTCCTGCCACTGGCTTGCTGGGTAGGCAACAAGCAATGCCAGACGTCTGGGGATGAACACAAGGCAAGAGTCATTTCTGGAAGAACATGTGGATTGTGCAGTCATCTCCTGCTCCCAGAGCAGGAAATGCAGACATTGCCCCAGCAGGCTGCATCCCATGGATTGACACAAGAACAATCATTGAGACAGACTAACTGTCCATCCCTCTGTCCGAAGTCAGCCTACATCAAATGTCCAGGATAATGGTAAAGGAAGCATATTTACACAGAATACCCCTCAGGCTCTGGTATGATACAATTCAGGTGACTTTGTGTATTAAGCCTGTAACATTTCTTGATAGATTTGGGCTTTTTTTCCCCAAAACCACTTTTTGAGCTGTTGTAAAGCTTTACTCTCCACAAGCTCCTGTGACAAACATTTCCACAGCTGAATGAAGAACCACCTTTTTTTTAAAGCTGTCTTCAACTTTCCAGTTTGTTTTATTCTTTCCTGTTCTTGAGTTGAAAGACTGTGAATAATTATACTGTTTTCATCCTCTGCAGACTAGTCATGATTTTGCAGACAACTATTTCTCTCCTTCTCAGTCGTATCTTTTTACATTGCTCCTGTATCAATTTCACATCTTATTTCTGGTAGGTAACAGGCTGAGGAACAGGAAGTTTTCTGTAGTATTGAGGGGAGGGAGAAACAGGAGATGGGGAGGAACCTGGACAGCAGTGATTAGATTACATGTTTTATTGTGAAGGTGCTGCAGCTCTTTCCTGAAAGAATATCTAGTTTTCTAATTTATATTTGCTAAGATTTTCAGAAGCTGTAAGCATATAAAAAGGGGAGGACAGGAATTTATACAAACCTCCAATTTCCACATAAAAGTTAAGCCCATTTCTTCTCTTGCCTTTCGTAAAGGTTGGTCTGTAACGTGGTGCTAACTTGAATGATTGCAGGGATTAGAAGGTGAGATGGGTCCAGTCCTTAGTTCATCTCACTTCTTGGTTTTATAGAGGTGCAGCTCTCCTGGACTTATATCTGATTTACACCATGACAGATGGGAGGAAAGTCAGGCCTATTGTTTTTTCACTCTGCTTTTGACAGTGCTGAGAATCTTCATGCTATAAAAGTGTCCACGCTGTGCCATTTTCCATCTGTATTGCATATATTGTATCTGTCGTGCTGTTTGGGAAGAGCTGATATTTTTGGCAATCTTTCCTTCTTGTACAACTCCACATATAGCATCACAGCCTAAAAAATAGCAATGGATGGGAAAAAAAAATATCTGACTCATGGGAAATTCACAAACTCGTTTTATCCCATGTCAGAGCGGAAGAGGAGAGTACCAATGTTTCCCCCAGTAAAGTAAAGGTGTTGTCAGACTTAAATTATTTCTCATCCAAATGTAAGGAGAATCCTGAGACACTGGAACATTTCAGTCATGGGAGGCTCAGATTAATTTCTTATAGCTGTTGTTGCCTAAAATGTCTTCTAAAATGAGAGAAAGAGAGGGATGAGCCAGTCTAGAGTGGAAGTCCTTCCATTCTGAACACCACAGCTCAGATACAGCAGACCACTGCATGTTTAGAGATAACTTTGCTGTCCTGGCCAGATAAGGAACCCAGACATCCCATTTGACTAACTGCTTGCCCTCCAAATTTTTTGGGGGAGAGAGTGTTCAGCTGAGGAGAACACAAGGTCACAGCAAACTCAGAGCTGCATCTTCAATGAGAAACATGTTGGCTGATACAGAGTGCAACACTGATGAGAAATATTTTATCTTCTTTTTTCCTGGCAAAGAAAAAATCATCTAAAAATCAAGCATTTCATCGGGAAGACTTTTGAATGAGATGACACCCTGACTTCTCATGGGAAAATTTTTCACTCAAAAATTAAGAAACAGCTCCAAGAAGTTAAAAAAGCAGGGTAGAAAATTGTTTGCTAATGAAGCATACCAGTGGCAGCTGATAGATTGAAAGCCATAATATTCTTGGCTTCCACAGCTGAAATTTATGAGGGCCTTTTCTTTCACACTGGCACTGACTTTACCCATGTGAAATTTAGACATCCAATCTAAGAAATGTTTGATCTCCTTCCATGCTCAATATAGAGACACAGGCACCTCTGGAGAGGGACTCATCTCATTGGTCTTATAACTGTGTTAAAATCTGAGGAATTTGCATGGCTCTGAGTAAGGAAGATGCATCTGATAAGGAAGTTTGCACCATTTTAACGCCACTAAAATACTTGAGTCATTCCCACCATCAGTTTATAAAGATGCTATGAATGGATAAGCTACCTAGCACAAGATATGTTTCCCACCCTCAGAAGAGGCAGGGAACACAAATCTCCAAAGATTTTCCCCAAAATTAAGAGGTCTAGGGAGAGGCAGAATGAGGGAGACCTAAAAGAATTCTTGATTAGATCCATTATCTGCACCTGATAGAAATGGCCTTAAATATAATTAATCAGCATGTTAAAAAGCAGCTTCTATCTCCAGACATGGTGAAGTCTTTAATTTCCTTGGATCAAATTCTGGTGGATTTTGATTGATTTTGATTTTCATAGCAGCACTGATGTCAGCCTCCTGATGGTAGCAATCTAGAGGCTGGAACAATGCTTCTGGGTGGCTGTAAAATTTCACTGATCCTACAAACCACCCTCTGTGTCTAAAGCATCCTAGCATGGGGTGAAGGAAGGGATGCTGCAAACCTGGCAACTCAATTGGAGTATGATGATAGGGAGACCAGCAGTGAGGAAGGAATCTGGGAAAACAAGCAGTAGGGCAGCCTGGCATTTGCCCCAAAACACTGTGCCTGCTTCATGGTGTCAGAGGTAGAAACATATGAAAGACACACCCCTGCATTTCTGCTGGTCATTGGAAGGGGTTAGTGTGTGCCACACTCTGTGGCCTCATTTTTTCAGCAGGCTGAGGGACATGTGGGAGCTGGTGTCCTTGCAAGGTGAGTTTTTCAGCAAACACTGATTGTTACCCTGTGACTTAGGTTGTGTTTTCACCCTCAGTGACCCATAAACACATGGCCTGGGATCTTCCCCCAGAGTATTTCAAATGGCTTTACTGACTGACTTAAGTAGAAAAGCAAAGAGGCCTTATACTTTCAAAGCCTGAGTATATTTTTCACCCAAAGCAGGAAGCTCAGGCACTGTTTATCCTGTCCTGCCCAGGGCTTGCTCTTTTTGTTTCACACTGAAGTTCTTTCCCGCTAGACATTGTCCACGAGCTAAAGTTTTCTTTGGAACGGCGAATGGGAAAGGACCGCCTGGGTTGGGAATTCCTGTCTTCTGGAATTGCAATCTTCTGTGCCAGTTTCCTCACTTTTTTTGTCAGAAAACAAGGATGTAATGCTGGCTGGGAATGTGTAGACATGCCCTTCCCTTTTGCTACCAGCTGTGGACCAACACAGAGAATAACCTTCTTCCAAAATAAAATGTATTGTACTGTAATGACCAAAGTCTCTGCCTATTCCTACCAGTATCAAAAGGCAGCAATAAATACATTAACAATACATGCATATAATCCTGGAAATGTTAGGAGGGAAGCTCTACCAAAGACAATAGTCTGGTATTCAACAATCCCAAGGAAAGAAGGCAGGTATGAGGGAGGAGCAGGGCTAGGTCTGTGGCACTGTGTCATCCTATGGGCCACTCCTGCTGGGCACATGGAGAAGGGAGCGAGATGCCCACGTGAGCTGCCATGGCCATGTCTGTGTCCTGTCAGAGCCAAGGAGTGAGGCCACAGCACAGGCATGTCAAACACATTGTCAGAAGGCGCTGAAGTGGCTGGGTTTATTTTAATCTGGAAATGTGGCCCTTGCTGCCTTTTATGATGTGCCAGTCTAAGCTGCCTCTGGCAGCTGTGAGAATATTGGTTTTGGCAGACAGCTACAAGGAGCAGCAGACTGGAAGGAGTCAGCAACAAATGTGATAAAAGGGGAAAGTTGCTGATGCCAGGAGGAAAAGCACAAGGTCCTGCTGATTACGAGAAACCCTTCAGGAGCTGTGAGGAAGAGGAGGTCTCCTCTGACACTGGGATGGGTGAACAGATAATGACCAGCCCTCTCCCCTTGACTTCTTGATGAATTGCCCAACTCCACGTGTAAGATGCCCCACTGGCTGGAGGGGAAGGATGCTCCAAAGGAGAAGGGCAGAACTCATGAGTCATGCCAGGCAAAGTTTTCTCTCCATCTGGCATTTGGCTGAATTGATCACCTTTGATAAGAAGCACTGGGTACTGGCCACCAGGAAAACACAGGGATCTGTAGGAGCTGAAGATGTCCAAATGAAAAGCTAAAACCTTGTATGTAACCAAGTCAGTGCTATATTAGCAGATCCAGTATTTCCCAGCACTAGTTTTATTGCAAAGAAAAGAACTGTCTCTGTCTTACAGTTACAACCCTCCTCCTCTGTAGTTTCAGGGTTGGGCTTTTTTTTTTTTTTTTTTTTTTTTTTTTTTTGACAGCTAGATAACAAGCTCTTTGAGATCATGATTTTTAATGTGTTCTGGGCTCACAAAGAGGGTGGGATCTTCAAAAGGTCCCAAACACTTGTGAATGTTAAACAGTGATGATAACAATATGTATGCCAGTGAAATTCCCACAGTTCCTTCCTGGCTGTATTGAGAAGGCTCCTCAGAGATGATCTCTCAGAGTGTACCCCTGAAAGCAGGAACAGTTTAGATGCCAACTTGAGGATCTATCCTGCTTCATATCATTGCTGTTACCAATTACATCCAGAAATAAATGGAACTGGGTTATTTTCTTGGTCAACCTGCAGCTCAGATCACCTCAGGACAGGACGTTTTGATGCAGCACAAGGCTACCAGCTGAATAGGGAAATTTCCAGGCAGCATTGCTAATGTTGCAATGAGAGGGAACACAACATCCATGAGGCAAGACAGGATTCTCCAGAAAACAGATTTAAAGCTCTGGGTTGGCCTGTTTGTTTACTTTTTGCCCCAAGGCCTGTGATGCTCTTTTTTTCAACAGAATTAATTTTTAGCATAAACATGGACGACTTCTATTTCAGAGAGTCACACCCAGCAAAGCAAGATGCTTGGCCAAAGGACTGGTTACCCTGTGCCTGCCTGCTTTGTGCTGGAGTGCCCAATGTCTGGGTGGAGACACGGCAGTGGGTCACAACTGCCCATAACCTCACCTGAGACTGCTCTGAGCACCCCAGAGCTCTGGAGTTTTTGGAATGACAGTAATTGGTGGAAAAGGTGAACTAGTCAATATTTTAGAATTATTCAAAAATAAACAAAGGGCAGAATCTCCTTTGCTGTCAGCGTGGCCCCGCAGAGGGGCAAGGAAATGCAGAGATTGTCACAGTGACCCTGCTGTGCAGGACCTCCTGCACAGCTTGGCTTAAACCAAGTTACTCCTGGACCCCAGTCACTTGGGTGTCACTAACCAGGTCTGTTGGGGTAATTTGCCCATAACTCCATGGGTTCCCTTTCAATATCCAGTGGTTAAATTTTGCTTTCTCTTGCATTTCCTATGTTTTATCCAGAAAAAGACAGTGCTGGAGGAATAATCTGAAATACTGTTCTTCTAATTTCAGTAGAAGGAAAAGTAGAAAAAAAAATCAGGTGTAGAAGCTCTTTGTCAAGATACTTATAGCTTAATTTTGTAAACTGAAGACCTTTAGAAGAGACACAGATAAGTCTCTGAAGCATTTATACCTTATCTGAAACAAAAGCACACTCTGAAACTATTTGAGATATGCCTGAAATTAGCTTTCAGAGAGGAATTTACAGCCTGGAACAGTTTACAGGGACAGCTTTCCAAGAAATAAATGTAGGAATAAATATTTACCTCCTTGCTCCAAATCTCCATACTAAGACTTGTGCTGAAATAATTATCTTCCCTTTTAAGTTGTATTTATTCAGAGATCTATAGGGCATGAAGAAAACAGCCCAGATTTATATAATAGACACCTTGTGTTCTTGTGTGCAGAGGAACACCATAAATGTTAGTCACCCCTGGCGTGTTAGATCTGTCACTTCATGGTGATTCTGGGTAGTATTTTTAGGAATAGAATAGATGTGGTAAAGTTTGTTGCTTATGATACTGGATCAGAGTGGTTTGCTGGAATGGTTGCTAGTGACACAGATGGAAATAGCATGCATTCCACAAGTTAAAGACCTGCTCCGTGGTTTTCATATAGTTAGGCATACTTGCCAGGCATTCTTTTTTCCCAGCAATTTCAGATTTTCAAACAGTTGATTTTAATAAAATAAAAATCACTATTTTGACCTGAAAACTATGCCTCCCAATATTTTCAAAGTCAACCAGCTTCCTGAGAAGTTTTTCTTATAGACCTCATTACAGCATTTTTTCATTAGAATTCTTTGAAAATAAAAGAAAAGAAAAAAGAAAAAAAGAAAACCAAAGCAAAGCAAAGCACTTTTTCCTTTCATGTAAATGATCAACTCAAGCTGACTGGCATTTAATCTCTCCATATTTTAATGTAGAGCCCTGATGTCTATGGTTCAGGTGATGTTATTTCCACATTCTGGTGATGGGGTTCATGAGACTCTGGTCTTATTTACTAAGAGTGCAAGCAGTGCCCCATCACCAAAGCCTGAATTGTGCCAGCTGGTGCTTGTGCACGTCGAGAAAAATTATTCCCATCACAAAGATAGAAACCAAGAAGGTGGCAGAAAGAAGGCCCTGTGATGGTGGCTACAAAATAGAGAAAATAGTGGAAAATGATAAAGATGATGAGAAGGACTGAAAATAGGACTTCTGTGAAAAAGATTGACAGAAGTTGGATTGTTTAGTCTAGGAAAAAGACAACTGTGAGACAGTCATGATAACAGTCTTCAAATATGTTAAAGACTGCTGCAAAGAGGGAGGTAATGAACTCTTCTCTATATCCACTAGGGATAAGGCAAGAAGTAATGGGCTTAAATTGCAGTAGTGGTGGTTTTGGGTTAGACAGGAGGAAAACCATTTTAAGGGGGTGGAAGAAACACCACAGGCATAGATTGCCTGGATTTGGAGCCTCTGCCTCTGTAAGACTTTAAAAGCAGGATGGAGAATATTTGGGTGGTAATATCTCTCAAGGTCTCTAACTCTACCAGCTGTAGGATTTTCCTGGTGGAGAATGTAAGCACAGAACACTGAAGTGACTTTCTGACAGCACAATGAGTAACCTAGAGCAGGAGTAGGAATCAGGTTTATTAGCTTACTGAGCAAAAAAAATATAACAGTGTTAGGAAATAATATTAAAAACAAATAATTACCCAACTGTGTGATATCAAATAAAATAGAAACTGAAACTGAGCCAGATGTTTAAATTTTTAAGATTTAGGTAGTTTCTCATATGTGCTTTTAATAAAAACTGACCAAAACACCAAAATTTCCAGTCTGCAAAGAATTCCAATATTTTGAAATGTCTTTATTCAGAATTGGCCTCAGGATAATATGTTCCATTCAATGCTGAAACATAATGTTAAGTATGGAAGGATCCATACATTAATGCACTGCAGTGACTGGTGTATATTCATGTTCAAATAGCAAATCAGAACACTATCACTGACACATACATTTTAGCATTTAAAGAACAAAAGGAAAGAAATAAAAATGATTAATTGTTATTCCTCTCATGCCAAAAATGTAGTTGTTGCAATCAGAAAGTTTTGCTGAACCAAGCTGGATCAAAATTTGCCTATTTCAAACATGTTTTTTGAGCAGCTCTGTCAATGTATTTTTCATTATTACAATTTCTCTCTCTGCTAGAGCAAACTCCAAATGGTCAGGAAAAAAATACACAAGGCTTCTCTAACGGGAAGCTGCGTTACCTGATATAACCCCAAAAGGCCTGCTCCTTTCACATTTCCAATCAGTGAAATTACTGGGTTGTCATCTGTTTATTTTTGTATCACCATGTTCAATGCAATGAAATCGGCTGCCTCCACTGAAAAGGCAAAGGACTGTGCTGATATCCACTCAGCATTTCCTTTTTAAAACATGTGCAGGGAGCATGATAACCTGAGCAGAAATGTCTGAGGATGGCTCTCCCGTGTCTGGGTGGGTGTCCTGCTGCCCATCCCACGGTGTCTCCTCCTTCACTGGCAGTCACAGCAAAGCCAATTCACTGTAGGAGTAGCATTTTATCTTAATTTCTCTTGCCTGTCTGTCTCTTTCAACTGGATGTGACAGTTGGCCATTAAAAGCCTGATTTAAGTGAGGTGCTTTGAGTCGTGTAGCAAGGGTTGGTAAAAAAGACACGGAGTTTCCCAGTGCGTGCAGGGCCAAGCACTCCAGTGGAGAGGGTAAGAGTGGGAGACCCTGAGGACCAAAACTACAGGTGTCCTGCTTGGATTGAGCCTCAAAAAATCCTTCACTGACTTTGCTCCTGCAGTAGCTATTTTTCAAAGTAATTGCATTGCTCATCCGGCACCTTCCCCAGCCGTTAAATTCCGCTTCGGAATGGCTCCACTGAAGAATGTACCACACATGTGGCACAAAATGTACAACACGTACGCGTCTGATGTTGCTGTTATCGCTTGGAGGGTCTGACTGGCATATTGTCAAACATTTTACAATCTAACAAGTTGCCAAATACCTTCTAATTAAACAAACCGTTCCTTGCATAATGTCAAATAATTAAACAGGTTTATAGTTTTTAATCTAACGCTGCATCTGGTTTAAAGGTCTGTTTTAAATATCAAAGTCTTCTGATCATCCAATGACAGCTGACAGCTGATGATGGGGCATTTCATCCTCCCATCTGGAAGTGTCTGGAGAACTCATGTTTCCTCTATTTTTTTCCTCTCTCAGTGAATTCATGACAAGTTGTACACAAAACATTTTATTGACATGGCTACTTTTGGGGAAGCACTTTTGCTACCCAAGATAGACTAAGGTTCCTCTTTATTTCCTTGAGAGCTTCCCTCCAGGATTTGGTGAGTCATTCCTTTGAACAAGAGCATGCACCCATGGCCTGTTTAAGGACCAGATCAGAAAGTCTGGTATCAATCAGGCAAGGTATGAAAGGACCCTCAGTGTCCAAGGTGATCCATGTGAATGTCCAAGATGGTCCATCTCATTCCCAGACTCCACCACATCATCATTTGCAACACCTGGGCTGGATCCCATCAGAGAGGAAAAGAAGCATTGCAGAAGGTCTCTGGAGAGCTGATGTGAAGGAGAATGCCTCAAAAGTGATTCTGGATGGAAGCTGAGGATTATGTTTTGCACCTGAACTATAAACAGAGATATTCAACCAGAGCTCAGACACACAATGGCCAGTAAAATCTGAAGTCTATTGACACTAGAACCCTAATTTATAGCCAATTTCACAGTGGAGGAACTGAAAGAAGTTACTTTTCGTTTCTATGGCAACCAAAGGGTCGGGTTCAGCAGCATGTTCATTCAGTGAAACTTTGCTGCACTGCATATCTCCAGCAAGGTCTTTACAACATATTGTTACTTTCTATTGTTACTTGCCTTTTCACAAAGGTACCCACTCAGGTAGAGGCTGAATTCCCTGTAGAAGGCAGGCCAGCACACCAAGCCATAAAGAAAACAATGGCTGGTATGACAGCAGGGCCTGTAGCTGGAAGAGACAATGCCTGTACAACCAGCCTGGCCCAGCTCTATTTATGCAGGTGTAAGAGGGCTCTTGCAATTGGAAATAGTGTGGAGTCATTGTATTACACATTCTTTCCTCTGCCGGCATCCTGTTTAAACAGGCTGAGTGCAAGGGGTGTCTGCTATTCATTTGCGAATGCCTTGTGATGATATGAAACATAATTGTATAATTTATGCCGAATAAACCAAGGAATGGCTGCTGTTCAAGGAAACTAGCAAGCCCCCAAAGCACTTGAAATATTGGAGCAGGCAGAAAAGATAACAAAGCCTGATCTTTTTGCTGCTCCCCATGTTAGGGCTGCTTTTGTGCAGGGGGAGAGGAAACGGTTAGCAGAAGAATGTGATTCAGATGTGCTTGGAGACTGCTGGAAGTGAGAGAAGCACAATGGCTCTGCAAGCCTATTGAGTAACTCCACCAAAGCCAATCTATTTGCCTGGGAATGAATATTGGCCCCTGGACTCTTTTCTCTGTGTAGTGCAGCTCTTCAGATGTTTGTCAGAATGAATGTGCAATTGTTTGTTTGTTTAGAGCCAACAATGTCAGGCTGCATGTTATGGCCCTGTTGTGTTTGGCTTGTTCGTGACTTCTCTGCCTGAAATAATTTTATTTTTATATAGCTGGAGTGGGGTGGAGAACGCTGGGGACTTTGTTTTATCTTGTAATGCATGATTCAAGCATTGAATGTTAAATTGGGGCTTGGCTCGGAGGCAGGTCAAAAGAGAGTAACTTGGAATAAACTGCTGATGTAGAGCCTTGCTTTCTACGTAATGGCAGGATGTTTTCATGCTATGACGCTATGAAAAAATCCTCTAGAATTACTACAATCTTACCCTCCAAAAATATTTTCTGGCTTGAAAGTATTACCTCCTGATTTTGACCTCCTGAGCCAGAATGCCTACATCGAGGTAATAATCTCCCAGGCTTTTCATTTTAGTATTTCAATTTGGTTTACGAGAAGTCTTAGGCTGTGAGAAAATAGTGAGAAATTAATATGTGAAGAGCGAAGTGTTTCAAACTGCAGTTGATATGCTGCAGTTATCTCTCTCTGGCCCAGCTCTTGTGGGACAAAACTTTGTTTTTCTTATTGTTCAGCACCTTCCTTTAGAAAATCTGTCTCATGCAAGTGTTTTCCTGTTAACTGATTTCAACATAATCAGTGTTCAATTCTTGTTACAAAACAATGTTTGTTTGAGGTGCAACCCTGAGCAGAGCAGGACATTAGGTGTTTGAGAAAGGTGCACCCAGCATTCCCATTAGACACAGGCAAAAAACAGATATGAGAAAGCATCCCCAAAATTCCCGTTTGCTCAGCTGTTTCACTACAGTTCCAGTCTGATCCTATCTTCCGCTTGATGTGGGATTTGTTCAATGTGTGTGAAGGAGATTCTGAGGATATTCACTGGGTCAAAGTGAACCTCTAGTTTGGTGTCCTGAAATTTGTGAGGTTTTTTTCTTTTTTTTCAGGTGAAGATTTGTGGCTGCTTTTTAAAGAGCTCCTTTGGTACATTCCAGGAAATCTAAACCTCATGCCCTTGGCCCAGTCAGTCTCCCTTTTCCTGAATGTGCAGCTGTGTAGGTGTGCACTATAGGGTTTGTTCTGATTTATGAACAAAAAAATAACTTTTGATTTTTTTCTTTTTAAGTATTTACATCCTCTAAGACTTTAAGGATTGTTTTTTCTCTCTCTCTTTGACCCTAGTGGAGGCTGAAATCCAAATGTCAAAATAATGGTATTTACTTCAGGGACAGAGATGACCTTTTCCCATCAGCTATATTAATGAACCTCATCAGAATGTGGTGTTACTTGGCAAAATAAACCCCCATGTCCTTGCTCTGAGAAATATATACATGTTGAGGCATAATCAAAAGCCGACATTTTCAGAAGACCATAGAAAGGGCATTCAGACTGTTTTCCAGTCGAGAGAAACAGTGACCCTAAAAATGCCCAAGTTTTAATTATGAAAATATGGTTACCCTAAATAACAATTTTCTTTTGTCTGTTGTCTCAGAAGGATCTCAAAAGAGTAATTGCTAAACATCTCAGCATCCCAGAGGTGGAAAAATACCTTGCTGGGGTGAAACTTGTTGCATTAGCAGCATTCCCAAACATGCCTCCAGTCACACAGCATATTGAGGATGCAGTCACAGACCAGAGTGACCAGCACGGATCTGTCTGTCCTGACTGGTGGCATTCTGGTCTGAACATTGCTTCTGCTTCTAAACTGGACAGTGCGGCTAAACCTAGGCTGAGGGACTGATCTTTGCCTGTTTGGTCAAATCCTCAAATCCTTTCTGTGGGCTACAAGGTTGTGCTTACAAGTAGGCAAGAACATTTAACTTCTAGTGATTGTTTCAGATGTTTGAAGTTTCCTAATGTTTGAAAGCCAGTGCAGTGCAGAGGCTTGTAGGATCAGGTTCCTTGCAGATCGAATTGCCCTGACATCTGCAAAGTGATTTGCCTCTCAGTGTCTGTTTCAAATTCAATAAAATTTACAGTAGCCGTATCTGACCACAAAGTGCTCCTATCAACTGCTGTTCACTCCTGAAGCAAAAACCATGTTTCCATGTTTTTATTTTCACAGAAAAGCATTCAGCACATGACACAGCGTTATGGAATGGTATTACAGGGTGCCAGAAACAAATGCAACAGAAAGAGAAAAATCATGGCATGTCTTTTCTGTTACTAATTTCTTTCATTCTGCTGGTGAGATAAGGATTGGGAAGAGGTCGTCATCATACCGGCTCTGTAGATATTCTGGAGGGGGTTTTCTTGGTGCAACACTACACTGTGCTTGAAAACCTGAAACATGAGTCCTGCAAGGTGTCTGCCTGTTCAATGGATTAAACAGCAGCAGGGAACTTCTCCAATCAGCCAAGCCCTCTCCTCTCCTCTCCTCTCCTCTCCTCTCCTCACTCCTCCCCTCTCTACAGT